>CM076083.1:24232500-24370000 GCA_038088235.1 Zacco platypus | reverse complement strand
AAACAATTAGTCACATCTGAGTCTCGGTTTCACACTTTAAGCTAATGGAGTGCCCGTGCTCGGATATCAATAGAGATGTTGAGAGAGAGAGAGAGAGAGAGAGAGAGAAGGGGAAAAGCAAGTAGTTTACAGTCAATATTGAGGTAAAATCACCAGAGACATGTTTTCAATTAAAGGCTACCCTTGTGCGGATTAGAAAACAACTCAACCGGTTGTGTTGATTCGAGCCTCTGGGTCTCCGCATCGGAGAGAAGGTGAAAAGAGCGGCGAGTCCCGTGGGTTGGGGGCTGTCGCCACACTGACACACCTCCAGTTTGAATAATTCAACAGAGATCTCCTCAAAGGTGACAGCTTTGTTGGATGAGACCAGAAAGATTAAGGAACTGATGGAGACATTTTCCACCCGGCCCGCCTTTTTTCCCTTCCTCCTCTTGGATTGTGTTGCCAGTGCAGCTCTCTGGCCCATTCAGCGCACCGCTAACAGATAAAGCGACACTTTTATAAAAGGAAAAAGAGAAAGGGGGATGAAAAGGGGCTTTTGTGTTGCTCTGCATCGCCGCTCTCGTCCGCTGGTCCTGTGTGGCCGGCGGTGGGTGGCTGTGGGCGCAGTGAAGAGCTCTGGCGCTGGAGCTCCTCTGATAGCACACTGGCTGCCTGCCTTGCTCTGATTGACACACGGTTAGTCACACTTCAGAGAAATACATGCTCAGCTTAATTTGCCTATGCATTCACCCTCAGCTTAAAGGGAACTTACAGTCAAAGTGTAAAGACTTCATTTGTGCTGAACAGAGCGATGGAGCAGAAGTCAGCATTTCCATAAAATTTCATGTCAAGCAAGATTTCACCCTGTTTCTGGAATATGATGGCAAAATACATGCAATCTAAAAGCCTTTCTTTTTAGTGTGTTCTACATGAGAAGAATATTGTAATTTTCTTATAATATATTATACTTAATAGTGAGCAACCTACCTAGACAGCATTTCAAAGCATTATAGGACACTAAGGGGCTATTCACACAGAACATGCTTTTGTATTTCACCATGCTGCTTTTCCAATGTTTTTCTTTGTAAGCATAGATGTGTCTGACCGCTGCACTTGCGTCTTGTGCAGCGAAAAAGTGGTGCTCAAGTTCAACTTGTAACATGACGCTAGAGTCATTTTTTTTCTTCACATTTTGTGTGAATGGCCCCTAAGGCTGTCGCAAAAGATATGGGCAGCATAATTATGTTAAGATTAGTTCGTTTTGAACAAATACTAGGGCGGCATAGAAGTGCACTGCAGCAATAAAAAATCTAAGATGGAGGATGAGCTAAGAGCTTTTACGAATAAAATTTTTTAAATGTTATTTAAAACAGACTACTTTATTCAATATTTGTGTGTCATATATTTTGTGTGCTTTATGCTTATTGTCACGGAGTAGGTTGATAAAAGATGCGCATGATGAAGGAGATCCTTAGGAAGACTTTTAATATAACAAAAACACCACCAGGAGAATAAAATACATCCAAAAAGCCCGTAATACAACATCAGCACAAGACAAGGGCTATACAGAAACTGAGGGCTTATATACTAAGGAAACAGAGGAGCAAACGAGACTAACTGACCCTTCGCAAACAGTTTGATTGACAGGCGATCTGACCAATCATAATCCCAAATCCACCATTTTGTCTGACACAGCAGTCAGGGGAGTTAGTAGATTAATGTTGGTGAACTTGAACTTGAAAATTGTGTGGACTCACGTCTTTCTGCGCTTGAAACAACATTCCTTCTGATGACATTCATGTTTATTTGATGCTATAAATGAACTAGTATGAAGAGATGTTTGTTCACGAGCCGCTTGAAGGAGCTACAGCGATCTGTCACGACACATTAAAGAGACACGCCACGCTATTTATTGTTTAAACTTCTTTAAAAAAATTACGATATATTAAATATGAAACTGTTTCATGTGTCTGTCGACGTGTTGTCAGTGTCCTCTTTGCTCCGGGATGTATTTTTCACTGTCGGATAAAGCAACAGTAACTAAAGGGTCAATTAACAAGACACAGCTGGAACAAATGAACTAATAAAGATGGTAACCATAGAATCAAAGGAGTGGTGGGAAACAAAGGAAGTGACACAATAGTTACTATATGTTTGTTTTTTAATTATCACCATTGGCTAATTTGTTTTTCTGTTTGGCCAGTGAGAGACAGAAGCGGATGACTTTTATTTTGACTCACTGAGAATGCCAGTGTCTGAGCGCAGATGCACAGGAGCACCCATTCACATACCATTGGCATTCAGCAAATATGATTTTATATAAGTTTTTGAATAGCTAATAAACATTTAATTCCTCAAGTCTTGCAAACTGGTGAATCCAGCTGTTCGCTCTTAAGAAGGGAGCATTTGTAGCCTGGCAAAAAATATTTTTCCATATTGATTCATTTTTTCAAATGATTTGTTTCTAATTTTGTATATATCATGTAAAATAAATAAACAATTCATTGAAGCAATTGTTATGCATATGCTATTTATCATCTTTAAAATAAATACTATGATATCATTAGCTGGCCACCGTGATTTTGCAAATAAAAACATGTTCCTGGATCAACGTTTTGTTCATCCTGGAACAATATTCCTGCCAAAAATGTAGTCCTAATCCTATCCCTAAACCTAACCCTACTCATAAGTTACCCCTAAAATCAGAGGGAAATAACAGGTGAATAAAACTGATGTAGAAACATCAAACCCTGCTTGTAAGCCTAAACTTGACATAAACGGTGAACTTGTTCCTCAAATCCGATTGGTTGATTGGAGTGCTGTTCCAGGATCATCAAAGATGCTGATCAAGGAACATGTTGTACTTGGTGAAATCATATTCATCATCATGGGCTACCCAGCTCTCTGATTGCTGTTTTTGAGGTACACTGTCTTTTTTACTGGATCACATTCAATACCAGGGCTTGACATTAACACTCGCCAAATGGATTTCAGCAGGTGGCGTGTAACGTAGTAACTTTGGAAAACCACTAGGCTCAGCGGCTGGTGAGCAAAAAAGTAAACGGTCAAGCCGCAATATCAAATTAAATTCAGAAATTCACAACCACTGAAAATAGGCACAGAGTGAAAGTTTGACTTTGGGATTTTAATTGGAGATCATTTAAATGAAGATGTCGATTATTGAGCTAGCGATGGCTTGTGCCAGTCAGAGTGTGACTGTAATCACTGCTCCAGCGACAGCACTGCAACTTTCTGCCGCTTTTAATGACCTGTGTGCATTTAATTTTGCAGGTTGGGTGTGAAAATTAAGGCCCAGCTTGCAGACAGACTGATTGGCCTAATGGTTTTGACATGGTGAGTCATCCACATTTATTAGGCACGGTTTTAATGATCCTCCACAGGGCACAATATCTTTGCACAATAATATTCCTACCAACATGAGAAGCTCACTTACCAGCCTGCTAATTCAACTAAACATAACAAGGCAAGGAACGCTTTATTTGAGCTCTGCGATAAGCGAAGACATGGAGCGTCCATGTTAAATCATGTTTCTGGAGAATGGGGTAATAAATGTGCAATGTGGCCTGTCTAAGACTACTGGGACGGGACTGAAAGACTGTACAAGAGGCAATCTTCTTCCACTTGTGGCGTCGATTGCCCCCTCCTCTCTCGCGCTCGCCCGCACACTCGGCTGCCGTTAGCTGCTTATTACTATTGTCTCAGCAGGGTCCAATAACTATTCTTGTTTGTTTAAATCCGCTGCTTCTGCTTTGGTCTTTTCCATTAAATGGAGTCTTTTCAAAGGACAGCACACTTCAGAAGGCGGGTAGAGGGGTTGTGCAGCAGCTGATACAGGCAGCCACTTCCTCTAGAACCACAGGGGCTCTTGAATGCCTCTCAGGGACTGAATAGTCTAAGTGATCCTGAGGGGTTCAGGTTTACATCACTACAGGACAATATCTCTTCCTTTGCTTCCAGAAGTGTCATGCCCATTCAAACTGAGTGCACCCTCAGAAGTGGATTAGCAATGCAATTTCCAAGTAAAAATCATATCATATCATATTGTGGTAACATTTTACAATAATGTTCATTAGTTAAAACATTAGTTAATAAAATCATGAGCAATACATTTGTTACTGTATTTACTAATCTTTGTCAACGTTAGTTAATGAAAATAAAGTTGTTCATTGTTTGTTCATGTTAGTTCACAGTGCATTAACTAATGTTAACAAGATTTTAATAATGTATTAGTAAATGTTGAAATTAACATTAACAAAGATTAATAAATGATGTAGAAGTGCAGTTCTTTATTAGTTCATGTAGTTAACTAATGTTAACTAATGAACTTTATTGTAAAATGTTACCCATATTGTTTATTATTTGTATCTTTCATAATTAAAATAAATGAAGAAAAATTATTTATGTACAATGCTATGCAAAATCAGCCATGTATGATATACACTACTGTTCAAAATTTGGGGATTGATTTTTGAAAGAGATCTCTTTTGCTCACCAATTATTTGATTAAAAATGCACTAAAACCAGAAATATTGTGAAATGTTATTGCAATTTAAAATGATTGGTTTCAATTTAAATATATATTTTAAAACGTAATTTATTCCTGTGATGTCAACGCTGATTTTTCAGCATCATTACTCCAGTCTTCAGTGTCACATGATCCTTCAGAAATCATTCTGATATGATGATTTGATGCTAAAGAAATATTTCTTATTTTTATGTTGAAAACAGTCATGCTGCTTAATATTTTTGTGGAAACCATGATACCCTATGATTGTTTCATATACAGTTCAAAAGAATAGCATTTTTTTAAAAAAATATTATAACATTATAATGTCTTTACTGTCACTTTCAATCATATTAATGCATCCTTGCTGAAGAAAAGTATTCATTTCTTTTCTAAAAAAAATATTGACCTTAACCTTTTGAACACTGGTGTACGTATCAAATATACTTTTGCATTTGTCAGAAAAAAGTCAAACAGGAATGAAATGATAGTAAGTAAATAATCATAGAATTTTTAACATTTAAGAGATAGTTCACCCAGAAATGTTATGAATTTCTGTATTAATTTCTTCTTCAGTACACAAAAGAAGACATTTTGAAGAATGCTTCAACTGTATTTGTTCATACAACGAAGTTCAGTTGGGTCCAAAACAACAATGGCACTCTTATATAGTATTTTTTTTTAAATGTTTGTGTGTGTGAGTGTGTTTGTGTGAGTGTGTGTGTGTGTGTGTGTGTGTGAGTGTGTTTTCCAGATAATAAAGAAAGTCATACATGTTTAGAAAGTCATGAGGGTGAGTACATGATGACACACATTTCATTTGTCATCATTGGGTGAGTTATTCCTTTAAATATTTCTAAAACAATTAAAAAAACTAAACCTGACCTGAAATGTGCCAGTTTGTTGGGTTGCAGATTGCTAACTCATCCCAGCAAGGCCAAAGTGCTTTGACAGAGGAATGACAGTATTCATCTAAAGTGGGCTGCGCTCCCTATTTGTAATTCAATGAGACCATCTTGTCTTTTGGTTGCCAAAGACAGAGCTCATGAATATTTGGGCTTACTGTGCAAAACATGACAGCAGAACCATGAAAGTGAACACATTTTGTGTGGGGGCTAATCCTAAAAGGCCGTATGTTCAGCTGATAAACATTTGCCCGACACCATCAGAGCCTGATCCGAGGGATGAGAAGTGTTCTGCTGAAGTTTACTGTAAGTATGGAAGGGACTCACAGCCAGCTGGTACATACGTGTAAATCTGACAGCAGCCAATTCAGATGCTGCGATTGCTGTGAAAGCACTTTTTTCTGACACACATCGAATGGTCTTCATCTCATGGCTATTCTTCAGAGCCAAAGTGCTTGATTTAGTTTTCTATGAAAAGGAAGAAGCTGCCTGCGAAAGCCAGCCAAAGGTTCCTGCCAGCCCATTCTCCACAGAGAGGTCTCCTCAGGCACGGGCCAACATCGAGTTTAATGGACTTATTTGGCTTGTTTACACTCTAGCAGAGCTGCCCGTATTCGCGCAGAGGTGAAGTCGACACATACGCATCAATATTCAGTTCTATCCCTCCCTGATCCCTTTGCTTTCCCATTATCCCTAATAAAATACGTAACATACAAGAGCTCGGGAATAGTGCTGGACATCTACATGCAATGTGCCAAAAACTGTTCCACATGAGCGAATGCAAGTGAGTAAACAACCGGGGCTTAAGGGAGATAACGGCACTTAATAACACAGGGGAGGAACACAGCTTTTTCAGCAGGCTTCCTAATCACAATACTCCAGGAGATCGCAGAAACACAAGACGGATAGCTCATAAAAACAGGGACACAGCCATAACTATTGTTCAGCGGTGAGCTTATGAACCCCCGCAGGTGGACATGCTGCAGATATTGAAGTCACTTACTCATTGCCAAAGCCACAATAATTCTTGCGGTGACTTGTGCGGACAGGCCGGTGTGGGTGCTGCTTTGAAGAGCTATAGCGAGACTATTGAGCTCTAAGTACATTAAGAGAAACACCCCAGAGGCCAACACAATCAATGTTTGCCCAAGGAGTGTGAAAGTCTGTGTTTGACACCGCAAAGGACCTTGGGACTGCCGGACCTATTGCTGTTAGTGTCAGATAAAGCTCGGTATTTAGATATAACAATTGTGTGGGCATGCATGAGTGTTTCTTCAACTACTGGCACCTTTATGTCCCAGGGGTTGATATTTATTCATACTAGATCTTCAGAGCCTAGACTAGAAAACGAATATATATGAAGGTCACATAAAATCTACCATGGAAACTTTTCATAAGTGCCTTTCAATAGATGTTATTGTTTTACTTTTGTCGTAGACCTAGAGTTTTAATGTCAATGTCGTCATGAAATGGATGTAGCGACAGGGTTTTAATTCATATTAGAGCGAATCGGATTATCGAGAAAAAAAAAGTATGGCAGGGACTTGGTTCTATCCATTGATTGGATGCAGACAGATCAGCTGAATGTGAGCTTGCAGTTAATTGTAAGATGGAGGCAGGGTTTAAGTAAATAATTTACTAAATAAGTGGAGAAGTCCGGCATTCATCGCCAGAGAGATGTTTTATCATTTTATCAGAAGATCAAACCACGGAAGAATCATTCGCAGTATCAGTTACATGCATTTAATAGTAAAGTGGTAACACTTTACAATAAGGTTCATTAGTTAACATTAGTTAACAACATTAGTTAACATGAACTAATAATGAACTGCACTTATACAACATTTTTTAATCTTTGTTAATGTTAATTTCAACATTTACTAATACATTATTAAAATCTTGTTAACATGAGTTAATGCACTGTGAACTAACATGAACAAACAATGAACAACTGTGTTTTCATTAACTAATGTTAACGAAGATTAATAAAAACAGTAACTGATGTATTGCTCATGATTAGTTCATGTTAGTTAATACATTAACTAATGTTTAACTAATGAACCTTATTGTAAAGTGTTACCAGTAAAGTAAATGTATGAGAGTGAAATAAACATTTTAGAATGTCTTTGTGTGAAAAACAGCAATTCTCAACAATAATGATGTGAGAAGCCAATAATAATGTTTATATTATGACTCATAAATCAATAAATGGCCAAAACTTAGACTGCAAAAGACAACATAATCACAATGTACAGTAAGGAAGATCAATATTCATTTTAAGTTTTGTTAAAGTGTTTTTAAAGATAGATAGGAGAAATGAGCAAGAACAAAAAAATATTACAATATTTCATATACAAAATTGTCAGATACCAATAAATCCAAAAAACATCTCCAATATCAGCTGATAATTGATATGAAACCCATACAGTATATCAGAATCTCTGCAAAAGTTTTTATATACTTAGAACACAGTAATGATCATACTACCAATATGAGATGAGTAAATAATACAAAGAATTTCTTGTGAGCAACATATATTTATATATATCAAATTATGCAAAAAGTGAGAAAAATATTGATTAATGAATTTAAACACCTTGCCTTTGACAGTCTCCTTTGTGAGTGATAACAAAGTGACAGTACTAGTGGCACAGCAAATGGACCACGCACACAAAGATGGATTGCCAGCAACACATTCTCAGAAGCCCTGTTATCACCTAAATCAACACTCATTGAAAAGTGTTTGCACAAACAGATTTTTCAGGCCTGCTTTCTCTTGGCACCCTGTCCCTCTCATCAATATAATACAGTCTCTTACTTTATTCCGTGCTCCCCCTTTCACCGTATCCAATACGAAATCCATCCAAGCCTTGGCATTTCCATCTCAAGATAATGTGAGCCACTTAGTATCTCTGGCAGGTCTGTGTGAATATGTATGCGTGTTTATGTACTGTATACAGTGGGCACGTGTCCAAAAGAGAGCGCTTCGGGTCATAAGAGGACCTGACGACATCCATAAAACTATATCTTGCTCCTTAGTAAATGGCTTTCAAATAACAGTACATATATAAATATAATCCATACTCCTTGTTGCAAACCCTGTTTCGTGTCACCAGTCTTTGATCAGTGATGTGCTACCTTTGAGAATAATGCATGACAGATTTTGCAGCTTTTGAGAGGGTAATTAAAGTTAACCTAAAATGCATTCTCGCAAAATTCAACACAGTCCTGTATGAAAGCAGATCAGAGTCACAACGCAACCTCACGTCCTATAGCTCGGGCTCAGACCCACAGGAGCAGGGGCCGGCCGTGTTATCTCTGGTCGCTGAGCCTCTGAGATGGGGAGGAGACGCAGAGAGCTATTTTTGCTAGCTTAACCAATGCTGTTAGAGGATCTATCAAGAGTAATTTGCCTCACAAAGGTCATCGCAGCCAGGGGCAGAGGCAGCATCACAGGCAGGAGCCTGGAACAGCAGTGACTCACTATGGTCCACATTCTCCTGCCGGCTTCACAGGACGCCATGTACCCACCACATCAAATCAACACACTGTCACGGAGGGATTAACTAGCATCAATATTGTATTGATTTTGCATGGCATTAGATATTAATACATCGGTTTGCTAAACATTGCATGGTTTCAGAAGCCCAGCAAAAATTCTGCACGCTGTACTTTCAGCAACTCGTTCAATGCCTTAGACGCCAAAAACAGTAAGAAATATGGGATAAAAGGTCCCCGAGTTTCTGTCTTCCATAGATAATACTCTGGAATAGAAAATGGGTCTCACGGTTTGACAAACAAATTATGATTTATCGAAAAATTTAAAACTAAAATATATTTTAAATTTATGGAGAAAAATGTAGGAACAACTGAAACCAAATGTATGCAAAAAATCACACACTATGGGTGGCCCAATACATAAATGTTAAGTGAACATATATATATATATATATTGAGAAGTCTGTATAAAAAGCGTTTATTGTGTCTGAACTGGTTTTGAAGATGGAACACTTGGCATAAACACTGTGTCTTAACTTTCCTTATATGGAAAAGGTTTAAGCATGTTTTATGCAAAAACTATTTGGGTACACTGTCGCTTAATTAGAATATTTCAAATTCTTTAACATTAAAACGAGCTTAAGAACAAATTCAGACAGAATTAGACAGAAACTTTCCTGGTGTTCTTCAACATAATCAACATAATTATTTGTTTATGAGACCCAGTGCTCTCTGGAATACTTAATTCTGATTGGTCATTCACAGCAGTTAGATATTTCCTAGTATTTTCCATTGTCCAAGGCAATACTGAATATACTTCTATACGATTGTTTAATCTTTAAGGTAATACAATTATACAATAATTTCAACTCATATCAATACTTAATGCTCACATGTTTATTTATTTGGTGAGTAGCCATATTATAAGTAGGATAATGTACAGCCAGTTGGTCATTATTGCAAAAAATATAAACCCGAACTCAGGGCGGAGTGCATTATCGCTTACATACTTTGAAAATACATTACATGAAAATGGTGAAAGCATATCTGACTGTTATACTGACTGGGCTTTAACACAAAGAAACATTCATTATTAATTTCTTCTGCTCATTTAAATTGCCACAAAAAAAAAAAATTCTGCTAGCGTATAGATAAAAAGTGTATTTCAACAATGTACTGCAAAGTGCTGACAAGTTTCTTCCATTACCAGTGCCATAATAAATGAAGTCCACTCTAGCCGTGTGTATTTGCCCAACCTTTTGTTCCCAGTCTAACAGCCCTCACTCGCACCTTTAGTGCACATTAAAAAGGCAAAAACACAGGGCCGCATGCTTGCAGAGTGTCCCGAGTGGCAGTGTAAGTGGTTATGAGGAACAGTTGTATGTTCACATCCCAACGAGCCAATCTCATTGTCCGTTTGAGGATATGTGCACTGGCGCGTGCGCATCTCCCCATGTGTGTTTGACACATGTTTGAGATGCAGTGTGATGGCCGGGCAGCATCTCATGCTTTCCGTATTTCCGTTTTTCCAAAGCCTTCATGAACAAGGAGAGGAGGAGGAGGACGGGAAGCAGGGTTGAGGATGGGGGAAGGTATGGAGATAGAGCAGTGGGCCTATCTCGCAGACGGGAGCGGCTGGTTTCCAAGGAGATGTGTGTGCGTGATGAGAGTGTATGAGACAGGCTTTGCTTGGGTGCACACTTGGAAGGAAGAGTCCCTCTTCATCACTCCCTGCTTTGCCTCTCTCTCCCCCTTCCCTCCCCACCTCAGTTCCCAGGTCATCATTTATCCTGAGCAAGGCCAAACTGTTCCCCTGAGATCCACCTGCACTTGAGGACCTACTGCATTAATCTTACTCCTCCATTCAGCAAATGAACCCGTGTTAAATTCTACCGGAGCATTCCCTTATTATTACGTACATAATCGCTAATGTGCCTCCCTATATGACATGTGATGCAACACGCCATTTTTTAACCCTCATGTTCTGTTTGGGAGATCTCAAGGCTTTTTTAATGGCTTGAAAAATATACTTAATTGATATTCGAGACTTTTCATCTTATGAGAACTGATCATGAACACAATTTCGACTCTATGAAAAATGCTACATCGAGTCTGTTTTGGTCTCACAGACCCAAGATATAAAAGATGATTAAATGTAATGGATTTTCACATGCTGTTTTCTGAAATTGTACACATACAGCCAGTTATGATTTGTTTTGTTAGATTTTTTCTTACTAGAATTGATGGAAATAATACTAGTCACATATCTAATAAGTGCATGACTAATTTACTAAACAGATGGCTAGCTGACTGGGTTTTTGATCATACTAGTCTAGACTAGTAAATCTGAAAGGTTCATTTTGATATTACAATCATTTTTTTAAGGCATACACTACTGTTAAAAATAGGTTGGGGTCAGTAAGAATTTTTCATTTTTAAAAAAAGTCTCTTATTCTCTTCTTCTCACCAAGGCTGAATTTATTTAATAAAAAAAAAATCAGAAAAAAAAGATTTATATTAGGAAATATTATTAAAATTTAAAATAACTATTATCTTTTTTAATATTTTTTAAAACGTAATTTATTCCTGTGATGCAAAGCTGTATTTTCAGTATCATTACTCTAGTCTTCAGTGTCACATGATCCTTCAAAATCATTCTAATATGATGATTTGATGCTCAAGAAACATTTCTTCTTGTCATCATCATTGTTGAAAATGGTTATGCTGTCTAATATTGAATAATAATGAATAGGAAGTAGTGTATATCATAAAACAAACAAACAAACAAAACAAAACAATAAGTGTAACCTCCAAAGAACATGAGGGTTAATAAAGTCACATTTTCAATGTGTTTCAATGAAAATTGGAGCAGTGTGCAGTGAATCACATCCTCACGCTGATTCATATTATTCATATGAATTCTAATGGTCCGATATGTTGTTTGCATTAAACATATGACTGTACCTTCAGCCTTTGGCATTTAAACTGTAATTACATGGTAGGAATCATGATCTTAAGCAAATCTTATGGCCTATCAAATTCAACTCGCACTTCAGTTCACAGATTTTCCAGGAAGTCTCGATCAGTACTTGCTGTTTTGGTCTCCTGCAGAGACTGTCATTTGCATATTGGCACACAGAGCTGTACTTGACAAACTCCCCCCAGAGCGTTTAACACACCTGGCTGCTGGACATGCAAGCAGGCTGAAGAGAAAGATAGCATGACCTGACAGACTACTAAAAACACAAACAGACTACTGTCTATGTCATAACTATTCAACAAAAGCACATTCAATATGATTCTCCATTAAAAATGGGACAGTACCAACTTGCTCCTCAGAGTCACAACCTATAAGTATGATTAATTATTGATGTACAGAACATATTTTATACAGAATGTTCAAAATACATTGTGTTTTAGTTATATTGTGCTAGGTCTCCGGCTAACTGGCTGAGTCACATTATTACAGTCTTACTGAAATATTTCTTCTAATCAGTTGCGTCCCACTGCTGCCTAAAACTGTGTCCATTAATTCAGATTATCTGTCAATCTTGCTACTTTGAGAAATGATAAAGGATGGAGCAATATTTGTTTTACAAACTTTAATGTTACATCAGTCATTCATATTATTGCTCGGCTAACATATGCACTGTTGATACAGTTAATAATACAGTTCCCACATGTGCACCCGCAATGAATTAGAAATTGATGGACATGCTGATGTAGAGGAATTACAGTTGCAACATCTCATGATGAACATCAAACTAAGTAGCGTATCACTGAGAAACCTCATGCTCAAGTCTTTCTTGCAATGGAGACTTAAATAACTAGTTCTTCCAATATTTCAGCATCGGATTGATATGGTAATATCGACGCAATCGTAACTGTCTTTACAATGTGTAGAATCGCTGAGCTTTAGGAAGCATACAGAGCTGAATCAGGTATGGTAATTGGCGTTTGCTGTTTCCAACTTGCGTTGTAAGAGGTAGACCAATCACAACAGACTGGGCAATTGGGCCAATCAGAGCTCAAGGAGGGATTTAGAGAGACTGATTTGAGAATCACTGAAAAATGTTGTGAAGTGCAATGTAAATTATGAGAAAATGAAAGTGTTTTTTGACCTTTGATTCATGTAAACCTGTTGTAGGAGACCTAAACAGGATTAGGAACCTTTCAAATAGCATAATAGGGGCACTTTAAAGTCATCTGAATTGGCATTCACAACCCTTTTTATTTCAGAATTCAATTCATTTCTGAGTAAGAAATACTATTTAATGAGAAAAGCTTGTTTTTATCAATCGAGTATTGATTGGATTGTGAAAAGTGGGCGTTTCATACCAGAATAGATTGCTAAAATGTGACTAAATCCCTTTTTTGCTATTGTTTAACATGATCAAATACACTGCATGGCCCAGATGATGTCAGCATGACAGGAGAGTTGTTTCCAGTAAGAGTAAAAAAAAATAAAAAAATGTAATTACAAAAGCAAACATCTTTTTTTCTATGAAATAACATGCACTGATGAATCATTCACAATGAGACCAGAAATGTGCATTAAGAAAGTAAGAAGGCAAAAACCATCAACAGGCAAAGCAAAGCTGTCATGCATGGAGGAACACATTGAAGGTAGTGAGTGGCTGTAGAGCAGCACACACTTGAAGGTTATATTCAGAGAGGCTGGTCATGTAGTCTTGTCCAGCAGAAAGCCTCATTATTACCTTCCTCAAAGATTTATGTACGGACAAGCATAGACCATGACTCAGAGTGATAGGTTTCTACTTAGACGGATCAATCCCTCATTGATATTAAACAAATAAATCATGAGAATCTTTTTGAGATTTAAAGTGGATCAAATTTGGCTGTGGGTATCTGTGCACTGGGTGACAGTGACATACACTTCAATTAAATTAATACTGAAAAGTCAATCACTGGATTTGTGTAATCTGCCATGGCCACATCTATTGGATTGCGCCCATCCCTTTCAATTAAAGATGAGGATCTTCCCATCACACTGCAGTCATGTCACCTCTCTGCGTTCCCTGGGGCAGGAGATTAATCAAAGTTTGAAAAGACATTATGAAGTACATTATTTCGCTCCCAGTCAAGCAGTGTCAGGGCTGCCAAAACCTAAACTGCATGGAATTAGAATGAATCCATCCAGAGGACAAAGGCAAGGAAAGAGAGGGAAGATAAGGAGAAAAATGAGGAAAATAGAGGAAGAGGATAAGCAAAAGGAACAAGTCATCATCATGTTTTAGGGGTATATGATGTACATTTGAATTACAGGGTGAACTCCATAGGGTGTTTTGTTGAGCTCGCTGTACTTATGTAAGGCTGTGGGCTTCTAGTATGAATTGACTTTTATTTCCCCTCAAAGAGCCCTTTAATTCTGCTTTGTGTGAGAGATGGGACAACAGGCTGTTCACTATCATTCAGAGCATCTTGATTGACAGAACGGTGTGACTGATTACAGCTTCGTGAGTGAATACAGTGCACCCCCACCCCCCAGAATTTTTAAATCTCCTAGATTCATTTCTTTATGTGTGTGGGATAGATTTACGATTGTTTTTATTATTGGTAATAATCTTGCACAGACACCAACAGCAATGGCCAACTATTATGTGTCAACAGCTTGCAATTCTTAGAGATTGATAGTTTCTAGAATAAAGTGATTTTATTGAACTGCAATATAAAGTAATCAATATGACTGTCCAGTGCCCATCTAATTTTGGATTGACAAGCGAGTAATTAGACAATTTAGCCCTGATCTATTGGTTATATGACAGCTGCAATCATCATGCTGCCTATTTAAAAGACTCGATTTCTGACTGTGGGAAAAGAGCTTCAAAAAGCCTTCAATTCATTTAAACAGTTAGGATATTGCAGCAGTTGTAGTTAACAGCAGTTAACGGATGTAAAGATTGTAGAATAAGTAAGTAAATGCCGGTGATAGACTGAGGTTAGTAGTGCTTCCTTTATGTCACATTAAATAATCCTCAGTTTAATAATGAACAGTGGTGTGAAATAGAAAAGCTACAGACTACTAGAATCGTAACATTAGATAGATAGATAGATAGATAGATAGACAGATAGATAGATAGATAGATAGATAGATAGATAGATAGATAGATAGACAGATAGATAGATAGATAGATAGATAGATAGATAGATAGATAGATAGATAGATAGATAGATAGACAGATAGACAGATAGACACTTAAGTTGGACTTTTTAGAAGCACACAAAAGCGTTTTACCTTCTAGACAGCAGGTTCTCCAGAGCCCCGAATGGGTCATGACTTCCTCATTCTTCCTGCTCGTCTCGTTCTCGTTATTACTTTTGACCCGGCACACTCCTCGTGAGTACAGCCAATAGTCCGTTCCCACAGCGATAGTCATCAGGCTGAACGCGGCGAAAGCGCCCACTGTAGTGATGAGCATTTGGACTCCTCTGTCACACATCAACATTTTGCCTCATTTCAGGATGGGGGGTCAAAACAAGGTTCTTAGCGTGTCTCGCAAAACCTCCTAGCCTGCCTGGTGTGCGGACTCCATGCTCCAATCGACTTCAGAAGCTCATACCATTATTATGTGTTGATTTCTGGGGTGTCGAGACTGTTGCAGTCGCTGTTGCTGCTTCTCAAGTTCAGTAAGAAGCCTCACAGTGTTTCCATCTCGTAAACGGAGAGCTATTTGTTTCTCATTCTGGGTTGTGAAAAAAAAAACTGTTATCGAGGAACAGTCTCTCATCAGCACCACAGCATTTTGCAATTGAGGTACAAGGCTAAACGACTGACACGATGTTTCGCATGTGACTTCACAAAAGCATCTTTGTTTCCCGAAAACGCCAATAGATCAGTGTTTGTGCACGGAGAATAAGTATCAAAAATAGTGTCCCTTGTTAATCCATCAGAAAATATCTTCGTTCAACGGATGCATCCGGTATTTTCCCCTGAAACACAAGAGAAGAGTGAAATATCCCACTTCATGATCAGCTTGTGTTTCTCCAAAATTCCCCTTCAGATCTGGCGAATCTAAAAAAATACATTTGATTATATGTGGAGCAGCATGTTATGAAGGCACCTATCAATAAGTGGTCGTTTAAATGAACATAATCCCAGCACTTGTAATTGCTGTCAACGGTGATGCTGGTCCCCGCAAATGTGTCTTACAGCAATGACAGCTCCCACGTTCCTCCCGAATCCGCTCGTTTGAAACACCGCCCACAGAGGGAGCGGAGCTGAGCGGAGGGAGCGCGCTGGCTGCTGTCCGCGCTGCTGAATGGACGAAGCCTCTCGTCTAATCTCTGAGTTTCTCCCCGCACAGCGCCCCTGGCTCAACCAATGTGCTACTTAAGGCCTTCATATGCAAAGATATGGGCAAGAAGCGATGCATGAAAAATCGGACCCTGGAGAATAGGAACGTCCTTAAAGAGCCACAGACATTTTCAATGATTTCCTCCATGGAGACCTTCAGCTATTCTGTAGAGTTTTATAGATCATTGGATAATTTGGATTCATGGGCATATACTGATGACAGTACAAGTTGCACGATTTCCACTGACCTTTTTTGTTTGTTTGCTTTTGAAATGTATTTTGGTTCTTTTTCAGATTCCTCTGTTTCTGACTCGAATTACTCTAATGTCTTACTCTTCTTTTTAGTAATCTTTAAACATCCAGGTTTAGCAATGTGGTCCGATTTGCAGAGAAGTGTCTCTTATAAGCACGATTCTTTTAGAGAATCAAAAACCACGTGACAGCGTTTGCGGCTGTTGAATCAAGAACCCTAATGAATCTGTCAGTTACTGAATCACTCACTGAACCGCCTAGAAAAGGCCTACATCAAAAACTATTGCCATGTTATCTTGTGAGACTTAAACAATTACTGTTCACACGTCACTGGGTAAATAAGTTCTTTTTTTACACAAATATTTCATCAGACGTTCTAAATTAATGGTTAAAGGTGCACTATGTAGTTTTTTGTCCACTAGGGGACTTACACTAGTTAAACAATTCAAAACAATAACAAAGGCGTAGATTGATGATGCAGTGAATATGGAATCATGGGACTTGTCTTCATGCCGATGGATCTAATAATATTTATGGGGAAATAATGTTTATGGATGAGTGCATGTTTCTGAACATGACTGTGGTATGAAGCAGGATGTGGCCGAGAATCACACACACGATTACTATTGAGAGACAGATATCAGTGACACACAAGAGTCCTGGGGGATATAAAGAAACGAGGGACATTTCATTCTACCGAACTACTCGCAAGTGCTGAAATACTACTCATACAGGTCAGTTTATTTGATGAATTAAAACTGTGAGGTAACGCAACGCTGTTTCACTTGGTCTAATGTTACACTATCATACTAAACTGCATTTGAGTGTGTTGAAAGTTGTAATGTTATTCTGTGTATTAGTTTGTTGGCTGTATGAGGCTTACCTTGTCTAATAACGTAGAAGAGCGCTGTTTCTGTCAAGTCGAAGTTTGTCGCAAAGTACTCGCCATCTCGGAAACGCCACGCCGATATTGATCCTTGTTTCATTTCTCCTTTTGTTCCAAAGTTGCTTGCCATGGTCCATGTATGAACGAAACAACAACAGCGCGCCACTAGACATTACGCAGCTGTCCGTGTCTGTTGCCATGATTACTATGCAGTACAAGCAGAAACCAGGGATAACGCAGATATTACGTCACTGACAGGCCACCAAGTGACAAGGGAGGGACGGACACTATTTAAAATTGTGAATGTATCTGAATTTACAAATTCTTGGAAACATTTAGGATAATGTAAGTACACAACTGAATGAAATATATAACACTGTCCAAGTGTTTTTTTTGGATATTTTAATGTAAAAAATTTACATATTGTACCATTAATAAACTGAATTGGATCTATTAATGATTGGTCAATGAAGAATTTTTAAATTAACATTGATCAAACCAGTAAAATATTGCCACAGAATAAGATTTGTTGTAGGCATTATTTCCTCACAATTATGTTCCACAGATTCCCTTGCCTTATAATTAAAGGAATAGTTCACTCTAAAATGAGACTCGTCCATATTGACAGTAAATAGCGACCAATGTCAAGCTTTTTTAAAAAGATGCAAAAGTATCACAGAATGTCCTATATGACGTGTGTCGTATATTCCAAGTGTTCTGGGGGTATATGATAAATCACAACACATAGAGACTCTTTCACCTAGATATCATCACATAGAGACTGTGTCTGTACACCGAATTAATAAATACAAAAAAACTTCCAAACCCATTTAAGGGTAAAAATTTAATTGATGTTCAACAAATAAAAAACAGATAATAAAGATAAACAAATGATAAAGCTTGGATTGCAGAATATTCGATCCCTTTCTTCAAAAGCACTTATTGTAAATGATATTATCACAGAAAATAATCCTGATGTGCTGTGTTTGACAGAAACCTGGCTAAAATCAGACGATTACATTACTTTAAATGAGTCTAGCCCTTAAGGTTACCATTATCGACACGAACCTCGTCGGTAAGGTAAAGGGGGAGGTGTAATCTATAGTAATATCTTCAGTATTACTCAAAAGTCTTTCAAATATAATTATTTTTGCTTTATGTAACATTATATATAATGTAAGTGACAAATCCGATTTGACATTTGTGCTGGCTACTGTATACAGGCCACTAGGGCACCATACAGTCTTTATCAAAGAATTTGCTGATTTTCTAGAGTTATACTGGCGGTGGATAAAGTCCTTATTGTTGGTGAGTTTAATATTAATGTAGATAATGAAAAAGACACATTGGGATTGGCATTTACAGATATTCTAAACTCTATTGGAGTTAGACAGCACGTGTCAGAACCCACTCATTGTCGTAATCATACTTTAGATCTGATATTGTCACATGGACGCAAGCTACATTTAACCAAGGCTGCAAAACAGTCTCTCTGCCACAAATATGGTAGAATTATCACTTCTACCACTAAAGATTGCTTTATAATTAATCTTCCTGATCAGTTTCATCGTCTTAGCAAACCAGACAACTTAGAAGAACTCGATGTTGCAACAGAAACTATTGATGCTCTCTTTCCCAGCACTCTTGACTCTGTTGCTCTGTTGCGCTTAAAAAAGATTAATGATATTAGTTCAATGCCATGGTATATCGAGCACACTCGGGCCCTTAAGAGAGCAGCAAGTAAAATGGAGCGCAGCTGGAAGAAATCAAAACTAGAAGTTTTCCGTATTTCATGGAGAGAGAAAATGATTGAGTACAGAAAGGCCTTAAAACCGCTAGATCTGCTTATTTTTCAAATCTTTTAGAAGAAAATAGACACAACCTAAGTATTTATTTGATACAATGGATAAATTAATAAGAAATACAGCTTCAACTTCTGATGTTTCCAAACAGCACAGCAGTAATGACTTTATGAACTTCTTTACTTGCAAGATATATATATGTTGCCGATCTCCAATCTACCTTTTCTGTCAAAAATACTAGAGAAGGCAATATCATCTCAACTGTGTTCCTACTTGGAAAGAAATGGTATCTGTGAGGATTTCCAGTCAGGATTTAGACCGTACCATAGTACTGAGACTGCTCTCATTAGAGTTACAAATGATTTGCTCTTATCATCAGACCATGGTTGTACCTTTCTATTAGTGTTACTAGACCTCAGTGCTGCTTTTGACACTATTGACCACAACATTCTTTTGAATAGACTAGAAAATTATGTTGGCATTCGTGGAATTGCATTGGCATGGTGAAAATCATACTTATCTGACCGTTATCAGTTTGTTGTAGTAAGCAAAGAGATGTTATTTCGATCACAAGTTCATTATGGAGTACCGCAAGGCTCAGTAGTAGGCTGCTTTTTAGGTTGCTTTTCTCTCTGTACATGCTACTCTTGGGAGGTGTCATCAGGAAGCATCCCATTAGTTTTCACTGTTACGCTGATGATACTCAGCTCTACATTTCTTCGTGCTCTGACGAAACCAGCAAATTCTCAAAATTAACAGAATGCGTAGCTGATATAAAAAATT
Organism: Zacco platypus; assembly: GCA_038088235.1. Taxonomy (NCBI): domain Eukaryota; kingdom Metazoa; phylum Chordata; class Actinopteri; order Cypriniformes; family Xenocyprididae; genus Zacco; species Zacco platypus. Next base: position 24,350,052 of record CM076083.1, on the reverse strand, counting down.
GGATGACTAGTACAAGTACTACTAAATTCAGAAAAAACAGAGATTCTAATTATTGGACCAAAAACTTCTGTTATACGTTATAACCTAGAATACTGTCTAACACTTGATGGCTGCTCTTTTAAGTCGTCTTCGTCAGTTAGGAACCTGGGTGTGCTCTTTGATACCAATCTTTCATTTGAAAGCCATATTTCTAGCATATGTAAAACCGCATTCTTCCATCTTAAAAATGCATCTAAACTACGACATATGCTCTCAATGACAAATCCGGAACAGTTAGTTCATGTGTTCATGACCTCCAGACTAGATTACTGTAATGCTCTACTGGGTGGTTGCCCTGCTCTCTTGATAAACAAACTACAACTGGTCCAAAACGCAGGTGCTGGAGTCCTTACTAGAACCAGGAAGTATGACCATATTAGCCCGGTTCTGTCAAAACTGCACTGGCTCCCTATTAAACATTGTATAGATTTTAAAATCTTGCTAATTACTTACAAAGCACTAAATGGCTTAGCTCCCCAGTACCTGAGTGAGCTCTTAATGCATTATAGTCCTTCGCGTCTATTACGATCTCAGAATTCTGGCCAGTTGTTAATACCTAGAATATCAAAATCAACCGCAGGCGGTAGATCCTTTTCCTATTTGGCACTTAAGCTCTGGAACGATCTTCCTAGCATTGTTTGGGAAGCAGACACACTCTGTCAGTTTAAATCTAGACTAAAAACGCATCTCTTTAACCTGGCATACACATGACACATTATCAATTTATGTCTTCATATCCATTAAAGGATTGTTAGGCTGCATAGATCAGGTCAGCCGGAACCGGGAACACTTCCTACAACACCGGATGCACTCATTATGCAATGATGCAATTGCATCTACGCTAATTTTTGTCTCTCTGCTTATCCTGAGGTTTACCATTTAAAGTGATTAGCTGGATCCGGGCCATGTCCGGCTCGAATGGGGAACCTGAGCTTGTGGCCCTGGGATGTCGGCGGAGACTGTGTCAACTAGCTTATCGCTGTGAGGACCTTACCGACACATCAGTCCCATACCGGCGTGATGAAAAAGTTCTTAATCTAGATGGAACTGGATTAAATATTTTGACTGTTGCGATCCCAAATCGGACTTATGACCTGTAACTCGGCCTGAGTATTAGGCAAGTGTTCACTGTTGGCCAGTGGAGAACTAGCCCCCGACTAAGCCTGGTTTCTCCCAAGGTTTTTTTCTCCATTTTGTTGGAGTTTTGTTTCCTTGCCGCTGTTGCCTTTGGCTTACTTAAGTTGAGGACACTTGCTTGATATTCAGCATTGTTTTTGATATGCCTGCATTGGCGCCACTGTATGTGAACTGAGCTGAGCCGGACGATTACATCACTGTTTTCTCCAGTGCTGATATACATAAATTAACAAGACTAATAACTATTGACCTTTGCAACGGAATGAATCAATAATATATAGAATAAGCTGGACAATGACACAATTTTCTTTGGGACTTGCTGTGAAGTTAAAAATTATTATTAATGTAAAGCTGCTTTGCCACAATTTGCATTGTAAAGAGCACTATATAAGTAAAGGTTACTTGACCTGACTTGACGATAGGGTTTGGTGAAAAACAAACTGAAAATTTAACAACTTAATTTTCATTTTTGGTTGAATTATCTCTTTAATGGAATATTATAATCTCATATAGCCTAGTAAATCAACTAAATCATATAGCATCATATTCAGACTGTGACCATTATAAACATTTATACATGAATTAGAGAGACTCATTTCATTATGGCAAATGTATGTCTCTCTGTCATTCAGTCTCACTTGTCTACTCTGACCTGCAGTGACTCACACTTGGAATAATTAGGATTTTATTGATATTTTGGCTACTGTGGATGTTTCTCTGCACCTGTTGTCGTAAGCAAGCAGGCTTGATGATGAAGCTGATTGGCTTAAATTGTTATCTCTGACTATGATTTTCGTTAGGCATCCATTATGCCTTTCGGCTACATTGTAGATTGAAACAAGCTAGCATTTTAGCACTTATGGTTCGATCGCCCTGAAGTCGCTGGATTTTTTGAATGGGTTTTTGGTTAAATTCCTAAAATAAGGTCTGTGGTTAACACAAGTTCAACAAAAAATAAGTTAACTGTTAACTCAAACTTTAAGGGAACTCTTTTTTAAAATAAAAACAGAAAAAACTAGCAGAAGCTTAGTGATGTCATTCAATTATAGCTAACATTTAGCAGTTTACTTCTGGCGATTGTATTTAGGTTTTAAAATGCATAAAAGTTGTGTTTGTTTGTGAAGATTATCATAATGAATAAATCATGTAAGAATCGTAAACTTTTGTTGGTTTACAGAGTTTATATTCTGCAAAAATTCAAAAACCAAAGGAAAAATCCTTTGGGGTTTTTGTAGAGGGAAACAGGATGTTCTGGGTTGGCCTTCAAAAATCATCACTGCAGTGATCTATTAGCCTTCAGAGTTGACCTACTCCTACAAATTGACATCATGACTAAAGCTTTATTGCTTGCAAATTTAACTTGTCATTTTTAATGTATTTATTTTTACGGTCTTACATGATGTGACAAAAAGGCGGTGCTAAAGTACATTATGTCAGGGTGCATTTTTTGCGCATTATTCTAAATTGTGAAATAAATGAGCAGATAAAAAAAAAAAACCCGCATGTTTCACACCTAATATGACACGTCACCTCTTGCACCGTGTGAAGATCATATTAAAGCTTGCCTACCACTACAGCTCACAGTGTTATATAAAAATCTCCCTTCATATCCATCTTCACAACCCCTAAATATAGCATGGAAATTACATTGAGTTTTACATTATTGTTATAATTGTTCACTAGGTCCCTACAATGCATGCACAGTATGGAAACCTACCAGTGTGATTCCCACCCTTTTCAGTGGGAAGCACCTTTATCCCCCAAACCACAATTCCCGCTTTCCTCCGACGGAGCTGGCATAAGCTTTGAGGATGAAGTTATCCTATGAATAATGCTTTATAATTCAAATGCTCAGCTACAAATCTCTAGAAGGATAATGACAGATGGTACAAATCGAAGGAATCGTTCGCCGTGATGCAAGACTTGGTTGCTTTCTCACTGACACAGCTTTGTGAGTAGACTTACAAATTGTTCATATCATATTTAAATTTATACTAGAATTCTGAAATCAATTTGAGTGACATTCCAATACAAAAAATAATACATTTTAAAGCTATCTAATAAACAACCTAACTTACCCATCCTAGAAGAACATTGCAATAACAAGACATCAAGCCTTTGAGATGAATCCATTTATTCACCATGTGCCATTTCCTGTGAAGTGATTACGATAACCCCTCTGTTCACATCCCTCTTTAACCTCTCATTCACAGTGGTTCCCCACAGAGGCACTGGGCTTGATTGATCTGGCACTGTATGAATGCCCGTGAATGAGCTCCAGATTGTCTTTAAATGGGGATGTGGGGTTTTATGTTAGAGGGACCAGTGCCATGAAGGTCAGTTCACATAGCTGTGTCATTTGCTGATGGAGCTGGAATGCAGGGAGATCGCTCAGCTTTAGGGGTGACAGAGAAGCACAAGGATTCTGTTTCTTCAGCAATAAAGCTAATGGGTGAAATAAAGAATTTTAGAAGAAACTGACAGCAGACAAATTCAGTTTATTATGGTCAAACATCTATTTCTCCACATGCACACTTTGACTTGTGACAGATTCCCTTATTTTTGACTTATTTGAATGTTGTATATTTTATTTTCTGGCTACTTCATACATTATGCTTCATTTGAAATGTTGATTACTCCCAACCAAGGATCAAAATGAACAGCTATAAATATATATTAACATCAATAATAATAATAATAACAATATCTGTCATGGCAACTCTCAGAGTGTTTGAAATATATGACAATGTTAATATGTTTGGTCTTGGTGGAATAGATCTGCTACGCTGCTGCTGTTGATTATTGTTGCGGCTGCAGAGCAAGTATGGGGCTTGCTATACTGCCAAAAGAAAAAAAAAATACTTTCACTGTTAGTTTCACTCAAACCATCCTTGTTCACATTACATAAAAAACCTCATGTAGTAGTTTCTACTAAAATGAGTATTGTCAACTTTACTTAATAAGTATTTGTTCAGTCAACTTAACATTACTGAATGAACTAATGTTGACATAACTAACTGGGCAGTGGATCAGAGTTCCCAGCATGCTTTGGAAGGGACTGCTTTAGGAGAGTAAATTTATTTAAAGTGTTATTAAAGTGTTATTTTATGTGTTTTTCAGTATACAGAAAGATGTTGTTAGTTTATTTAAGTGTTTAATGTTCAGTTATGTTGGACATCTAGAAGAGTTTCTGTAATGTTTTTGAATTTTGTGGCTACCATTATGCAGAAGAGTGGCACCTGTGTTTAGGCTGTGAACACTCATATACATGTTTAGGATGGAAAACCTACTCTCAATTCAAATAAGTTTGTTTGAGTTACTTTTTAGTGCATTTTGTAGAGCAAATAGTCAATTCAATAAGGAAATTAAGTCAACATTATAAAGTAAAGATTTGTATTTACGTAAAGATATTTTGTCAGCTCTACTTGAATTTCTATTGTTAACTAAATTGTTATTTGTGCAAATTACTCAACATAATGGAACCACTTGACTGCTTTTTTAAGTAAATCCAACAATTCTTTTTTTGCATGTACATTTACATTACATTTACATTTATTCATTTAGCAGACGCTTTTATCCAAAGCGACTTACAAGTGAGGAATACAAACAAGCGATTCTTCATGAATTGGCAAATAGACACAGGAAGTGCTCACAATACAAGTTTCATACATTGCTCAGTACCATAAGCTAGAGTAGGAAGGGAAAGGGGAAGGATAGGGTTTTTTTTATAATTTTTTTTTATTTTTTTTTATGAAGGGATTAAGTGTTCATGGAAGAGATGAGTTTTCAGCTGTCTCTTGAATATTGCCAGGGATTCTGCATTCCTGATGAAACATACAGGACATACTGGTGTGAGCAAGTAAGACATGCTGCTGCTGTACAATATAGCGGACATGAACTACTCGTAGCTGATCTATCATTGGCTACTGATACAGCAGGAACTAATCAGCTGTGACCTTTTGAGAACGACGCGATTGCACGCAGATTGAGTAAGGACCTATCAGCCTGCGCCATCTAGAGTTTCATGACAGAACTTTGCCTTAAAAGTAATTTATTGTGATTGTGTTCCTGACAGTATAGTGACACTCTTGCATTGTGGTATTAATACTCCTTCCTCCCTTGTTCTTGAGGATGCAATCATAATTCTGCTCTTCGTTTGAGGAATAGCAGCTCTCTGTGCAGATATTTGTCACATTCCCCATTATATCAGCATTTCATTAAAACCCTCCTTTCAACCCTTTCTTATGGGATTGCAAACTAAACGCATTTTAATTTGCTATGGCAGACCCAAATGCCTTTGAATGTCAAAGACTTCAGCTTCAGCATGCATACTAAGTCGCGTCTAACAGTAATCACACTCGGCTAACACGACGGCGAGTCCCAGTGCAAGACAGTCACTGTGGACAAAACACCCAATCTGGATGGCAAGGACAACAAGAATTTCCATACTGTCAGAACAGGTGGCAACAACACCTGCTTCCAAACTTTTTAGTAATTTGTCACATTTAGCGGCTGCGCAGAAATAAGTTCTGATGTATTCAAAGGCAGGTTGTACTGAGGGGAAATAATAAAGAACGTACAAGAGACAAGCTCATGCAGCAGTCCGTGTCGTACAGGCAAACGCAGAAAGGAAAGAGTACGACGACTTCCCCATTAGACCTTGCCTATGATCTTGGGCATTGTTCCACAGCGTCTAATGCCATTAGACAGGAAAAGAAAACCTTACAAACAGTTAAGCTGACAGAATCTGAATGAAAGTGAATGAATAAAAGATAAATATCCGCATGAACGGATAGACACAGAGGGCAAAGCCGGCAGCCCCTCTCATCATAAAGTCTGTGTTGGAGAGGCAGCCCTTGCTGACTGTCTTATCTTATTGAGAGTCTCATTAGCATAGAAATTACTTCAGGCAGAGGCAAAGAAGCAGGACCCAGCACAGGTAACTCTCAACTCTCTCTTTCCATTAGTATGAAGAGAAACAGAAGATGTGAGCAGAGGAAAAGTTGAGTAAAGAAGACAAAAATGAAGACTGGCTGAGGGCAACGAGAGGGAGCGGAGGAAAGGGAAAAATGAACAGAAAAGCGGAATACAATGTCATTTGGATAACCAAGCGATTCCTACTCTCTTTTGATGTTTTTTCGTGGTAGCATAAAGACTCCAGCCAGCGACTAGTTCTATGTGAGCAGTTCTAAAGGGGACGTTCTACAGCAAGACAAAAGCCAATGGAAATGCAAAGTCAGCACAAAATAGTTGCGTGCATAACTTTGGTAAATTTTAATTAGAGGATAAGAGAAAAATACTTTTGTGAGCAAAATGCAGTCCATTTGTCACAAAATACATTTCGTCCAGGACATGCTCAATCTTTAAATGAGATATGCATTTTGTCCACCAAACAGATTTTCTGGAATCTGAATTTGTTTGTACAAAATGTTCTTTGTTTACTGCATTTAGTGATTTTTCATGTCACAAAATTCATTTATTTCATGATTTTGCCCATTCAGTGAATGAGATATGCATTATGTGATCTAGAACATCTTTCATGGACAAAACACATTTTCTTTTGTCCACAAAAGGTGTTTCCTTAAATGAAGTTTACATTTGCATGCATGCATTTTGGCTTATATATAAATACAATGCAATATATTTTCTATCACATCTTACACTCTCTAGACTTCAAGCCCATGACTCTGGCATTGTTTGCACCATGCTCTACTGTATGAAATGAAAAGTATAAATCAGTTTTTCTTGTCACACAATCCATTCAGCCGATGAAAATATTACATATTATACTAATACACATATACATCTGAGGCTGATTTTGGTTAGGAAGGCCTTCTTAGCCTAGAGCTTATGGACACTCCAAACTCTTACCAGGCAGGCCAATCCATAGCCGAAGTGACAGAGCAATGGATAGATCGAAGCTCGCTTTAATGTAGGTGCTCTACAGAGGCACTTTGAAAGTCTCCACTACCCATTCCAATTAGAGCCCCAAAATGGACTCTGTAATGAACATAAACAAACCAGTTTAAAAAAGTACTGTTAGCCTTAATATTTGTTGTAACGTGATAATTAATAAGGAAAGACAAAAACCTGCTTTGTGTTTATCTTGGTAATTATTTTTAGAACCCTGGGGGAAGGTGCCTGTGTCAGAATCCTTCATTAATTCCGCGCTGTGGCTTGTAAAGTAGTTTTAGTCACTGCAGAGTGAACATGATAAATAAAGCCACAGGTAGCAGTGAGGTAAAGCCCTGCGGATGAGTCTGCGCTTGCTGAAAGCTCCGGAATGCAGCCTCTGCTCACCCACACAATCAAAGACCTTCAGAATCGTTTCAGTCTGCGAGCCAACATGGAGAGCTGCGAGAACAAGAGGGACCGGAGACAAATTTTGACGCACAGCGCTGTGGCGTGTGAACAATTTATGCGTTAAACAGAGCTTCGGTTGAGAATGCCTATAACCTTCATTAAGGTCAAACATTCACAAAATAGAGCTAAATTTGCATTTACATGAAGAAATGCAGCATTCCCACGTAGCATTAGATGAACAGACTGCCTCCGTCTTGGGTGGGCCCAGCCGAGGCACTGAGCTCACTGCAGTTATGGATATCAACCATGGAGTCTGTCATCATCTGTGAAGTGCATTGACCCCGGACTAAACACACATGCTCCAGTATTGCTCAAATTCATCCTTGTCAACTGCAATGGATGATGTTTCTGAACAGCCTTTGGTGCAACGGAGCATCACAGGCCAGACCACAGGAGGACTGCACCATTGTTCATTATAACTGCAAAAGTAGGGGGGAGAGAAGGCATTGTGTTAAGAGAGACAATACAGAGGACTGACATACCCATTAAGCATATATATATATATATATATATATATATACATTATATATACAGTCTAGTGTATACTATATCAAATCTAAAGAGGCATCAGGTCCCAACCACAATAATTAAGTACGCAATAACAGGTTATTTAGCCCAAAACCGATGTTCAAGCCTCATTCCTTAACCCTCAAAGAGTAAAACACAGACATTGATGATTTTATTTTGTCCAAGTGTGAAAAAAAACACACACTAAAAACACACTTTAAATGTTTTTACAAAGATACTGCCAAAAAAAAAATCATGACGTTTATGTATGTTACATTTTGAGTGAGAAAGTAAGCTAGCAAGCTGAAACTTCAGTATGTTCATGTCAAATGACACACTTTTCAGTGGGCACTGAATATTTTGGAACCTATGATTTACTGAATGACATGAAACACATAAGACAAATTACAATTTTCTGCCTTGTATTCATTAACGTATTCAAATTGGGGGAAAAAAGAGAAATAAATAAGTAAATAAATAGGACACATCAGAAGGCCAAATTAATTTCAGTATTGTGAATTATTTTCAGAGTAAAACAGAATATTAGAGGGTATGGCTTGTGTTTTTTCCCACTGGGAATTGATTGGATCAAGAAAAGTAGGCGTTCCATTCAGCTCACTTGTACAGCAAGACTAGTTATGTGCGTTAACAAACTAAATAGAATCAATTTTGGTTTCATGCTGGCTTTTTATTTATTTATTTATTTAAATAATAATAATAATAATAAAGAAAGAAAAAAGAAAGTCAAGGTGCAGGTGATATAGCTGCTTTTTAATGTATTCATCTACTCCACTATGCCACATACAAACCAGAGGTCAATCTGCAATGTTTTTATCCTCTACTGGACAATTTTTTTTTTAATTTGCACTTCTATGCGAATTTGCATTTCAAAGTTATCCAAACACTTCAATCCACATTTGATTGTACTAAAATATTTGTAGTGCAGGATAAGCCATCAATGTTTCTCATCCATTTTCCTGGAAGAGAATGTCACGACTATTTTCGACTGTAATTTAAAATATCTATCTAAAAGGTCACTTTTGGTCAACTTTTATACACACAAATGCCTGGTCTCAGACATCATTTTTCAACTTAAATTTTAAGAATGGTTGACTCACTCAAGTCTACTGTTCCATTTTTGCACTGAAAAAGTCTTATATTTACAACATTTTATTTAAGAGTGTGTCCATGATACTAAACCTGGGAATTGAGAAAAATATTATTTGTTAGGAAATGCAGTACTCGCTTGGAAAATTGCTCAATTTGATCCAAAAACAAGTCAGCAATGGTGGATAACCAGTGGCAGAGACCATGCTGTGTGATTTTGATGTGCTGGAAGATTCAAATTGTAAATCCTGAAGAAATTGAGAGTAATAGAGGAAAGACCCCAGCGGATCTGACGTGAGAGCTGTCAGATTACACACCCTCTCCGAGAATTTCTGTACGTTTACGACTCGTCAACGTGCGTAATTACAAACGGCGCAGTTAGAGTATGACTTTTCACTATGCAGCTACCTCTGAATGACTAATGGCTACAATGACATGATGATAATGAAGTGATTTTCCCTCCGCACAGGGTTATGATGAAAGGGATCATGAAGATAAAAGAGTGAGAGCTGAAAGGATACAGGTAAAAATGTTTCCGAACATCCCCCGGGAACACAACGTGAAGACACCAAAGTGTCAGGATGAGCAGAGAGAAAGCCCTCACACAGGTGTGACAAAAGATTTTGAAACTTAGGAGGGGGCAGAGGGAGGACGTGGGCAGAAAGGGCGGTCTGGAGCGAGATGGCAGCAGATAGAAACAGTGATGGTGAGTGACAGGCTCAGACAGAGGGAGGAGAGTTCACACAGGGATGAAAGGACACTTACATAATCAGAGGCTGGATCATGATCAGGCAGCGCTCGCTCTACCTCACTGCCTCTTCAGCACGAGCTGCTGTCGGGGAACAACTACATAAACATGAAGAACACCAATTAAATGTGCCGGAAAGTTTATGACTCCTCGGAGAGGGGAAAAATAGAGAGACAAAGCCAGGCTTCTGCTGGTGTATTCCCTCTGAATAACTTATCTGTTCATTCTGTACTCTGGGAAATATTTATAGAATAAAAAGTTTCCTATGAAGTTTTCTGTATTTGATGAGTGTTTTTATAATTCAAAAGCTCAGAGCTATACCACGCTCTCTGAAGATTACCACTGATTGACAAACATGGGTGTTCGAAGGCAAGTAATTACTATTCTCTCGCCGTATCATTTTGGGAGTTATGAACTAGACCCCTATAAAAACACCAGTAATTATCAGTTCCAGGGCTCCCCGTAATTAGCATCCCAGATGCTTCATTACTGATCACAATAGCGGAAAGGATCATTTCTCTCCATCTATACTTTGCACTATTCCCTCGTGTTTTAAAGGGAGGCATGGCAGATTCATATTGTTGAAGCGGCTGAAGTCAGTCTGGGTTAAATCTTCTCAGTGGGTCCGTGATGATGCCATATTGTTGAGTTTGCTGGAGGAGAGGGTAGTGGAGGGACGAGAGCCACTGAAATGGAACAGAACGTCTATGAACAGCATCTCTCCGCAAAATTCCACTAATATAAGAGCACATCAGCAGGAGAGGAGCACGCTTTCATCCATCTGCACCTATAATGATGCTCAGAGAAGCATGGAAAAAAAATTGTGTTGGGCAAGCTAGTCAAAAAATAAAATAAAATAAATAAATAAGACAAGCTATAAACTATGCCTACTCTATATTTTTTTAAAGCTTATCTGAATGTTCATCTGGTTAGAACACGGAAAACATGCGGTTACAATATTCATGTGTGATATATAATAGACTGCAATGTGTTCAGATAGGCTACTTGTTTATTTAAAAGAAAATCTCCAAAATAAGGACAAAAACAGTAGTGTTTTTAGAAAATGTGACATTACCTCATTTATGTCAAGTAATTACAATATAAAATTGTATTTAAGAGAGTACACGTAAGATATATGTACACTTATGTTTTTATTTGTTTGAGTTAGAAATAAGAGATGCAAGGCTCTTTGACACAAAACATATTTTCAGCAGGAGTTTTTAAATAAGAATTTTCACTTTTGTGTTATTAAAATAACACTCTGATTCCAAATAAGGTGGCAGTGATGTATAACTTTGACTTGAGTAGCCTTTGGTCAGAGCTGCTTTAAAGTCCACCTGAAATCAAGATTTAAGTTCTTTAGCTTTTAGTATGAATATGTTAGCCTTAAGGTTATGAATGAGCTGGTGTGTTCCAAAACAATGACAAAATTTGCATTTAGGAGATATAAGCATTCAAAATTTATAGTCTCTCACTTATGATAATATGGTAATATATATTTTTTTTTTAGTCTGAGTTGGACACTTTCTGCCATCCATAGTGCTGCACGCACTGTGTTTGCAGTGTAGTTATTTGTCAAATACAGACATTTCAGTTGTTTTCATGAAACAGCAGAAACACTTTTCATTCAATACTTTATGTACTGCTTAATACAGCAGCTGTATGTAGGCTACAAGAATAACGTCACATAAGCCTATACCAGTGCTTCCCAATCCCAACCCTGGTCCTGGAGGACCCCCGGCACCGCACATTTTTGAAATCTCTCTTATCTGACACACTCATCGGAGGTCTCGGAGTCTTTACTAATGAGTTGATGAGTTGAATCAGGTGTGTTTGATTAGGGAACATCTAAAACTCAGGAACAGGGATCGGAACCACTGGCCTATACTATTTAAATACCAATAAAGTGGGTCTATTTTTATCAGTTTTATTTTGATAAACGCGACACAATATAACATTAAGGTTACTTTAAGAGAGTTTTTAATGTTATAAAAACATTAATTTTGGAGCATCAGTTGAGCTGAATGTACCAGAATAAACATGGAACTCATGTGATCGTTTTCTGAGGTGAATCCAGCCAATCGTGGAACAGCTGTGTCATCATCAGAGCTTGAGCAGGCACTCTGGAGAAGCTGTGCAGAATGAGCCAGCCGGCTGCTCTCGAACACTCTCTCAGTATTGTCTATGATGGCATGGCCTACTATGTCACAGTCACATGGAGTTGGCGCAGTCTCAATTCAACCGAAATGCACTGCTTCAAGTCAGACGTAGATCGGTCTGCACAGCGCCACATTAAGTTGAACACACTGAGGCTGTGTCTGAAAGTGCATACTCTCTTGAGTAGGTAAGTAATTACTTACACTACCAAAAAAAAGTATATTCTATATATAGGGCTGAATGTTTGAATGTGAATGTAACCTGGGCGTACAGATCGCTTCACTGCCATTCACAAATCTCCCGTGGCCTCATGGGATAAGTAAAGTGTCCATTGTATGCATACCTCAGACTCTTGCCATAAGTAGGTCATCCGGGTACTTTTCGCCTACTCTTTTATGAGTATTGTACGGTGGCCGAGAGAGCTCAACGCGCTGCGAATAAGAAAACACATGCAAATAAAAATCCTCACAACACATGCAAACTCAAAAACGCGCTACATATGCAAAAACGCGCTACATTTACAAAAAGCGCTGCAAAGAGCACAAACCACAACGGAAATGTTTCAAGGGGGACCCCAAAAAGTGACGAACCCTACTAGGACGTGCGTCCAAAACCAGTTCAACTCACCCTTCACTTATTCACTAATCCCTATATAGTGTACGGCATTTGAGTGCACAAAGTGTTCACAATCATGAAATACTATAAAAACTGCAAACAAAAATAAACAACTGTACATTATTTCATGTATTTATTATTTTTAATAAAGTGTTTTTCAGTTTGCTAGAAACTCACGCTCACAGATGACGTGGTCATCGAGCGCCTGAGGCGGCCGTTACGATTACGTCACATTAGTGCGCTACAGATGATTAACGAATATTTTTAAATCATCCACTAAATTATCATCTCTTAAAGTTTAATGAGTTAACAACAATGCCACATATTAAAACACTTTTCTGTTAGTGAAACACATTACACTGAATTAATGCCTACATAATATATTTTAATATTTTTTAGTCTGTGCTGTTGTCAAGTAGGGTCCGTCACTTTTTGGGGTCCCCCTTGAAATATTTCTGTTGTGGTTTGTGCTCTTTGCAGCGCTTTTTGTCAATGTAGCGCGTTTTTGAATATGCAGCGCGTTTTTGAATATGCAGCGCATTTTTGAGTTTGCATGTGTTGTGAGGATTTGCAGCACATGTGTTGTCAAACTGATGATCACGTTTTTTTTATTTGCATGTGTTTTCTTATTCGCAGCGCGTTGAGCTCTCTCGGCCACCATAGCATTGTGAATTTGGACATACTTCTTTTGTCACATATTGTTTTTCACTTACTATATAGTAGGGAAGTATGCAATTTCAGATGCAGCCCTAATGTCGCTGCTAATGCTGCCTTCAAATGCTAATGTACATTTGATAATTTTTACTTCTGATGTCGTGATTACGAGCTCATCGCATTCAAGTTTCGAAATGGGAGGGCTTTCATGTGCAGTTTTTACCTAAGAAAGTAATATTTAGAATATTTCCGAGAGCACATGAAGGCAGCATAAATACCCAAGTAGTGTGTTATTCCGCCATGTTTCTTCTCACTAACACGCCCTCAAATCGTAAACTCGCGGCTCAGTCTCGAGCTTCCCACTGGTATTTACGACTTTGTGGTGGTGTTCAGGTGTGATAAACTCGTGAATACGATCTTTCCGACATGACTTGAACGCACCATAAGAAGCTACAGTACTTGCTATCGCCTCGCTACTGAGAAAAAAGGGTAGTCGTGGGCTAATGGTGAGGGAGTCTGGCTTGTAACCTGAAGTTTGCAGGTTCGATTCCCACGCTGGCAGGAATTGAAGGTGAGGATTGTGAATGAACAGCACTCTCTCCACCTTCGATACCATGACTAAGGTGCCCTTGAGTAAGGCACGAAACCCCTAATTGCTCCCCTTGTAAGTTGCTTTGGATACAAGCGTCTGCCAAATGAATAAATGTAAATCCAGTTCAACTAATAGCTTTGCTACATTTAGGCGATGCTAAATTGCCCATTCACTGTCTCCTATGCCATGTGTTACAAGTAAGAAAAAGGTAAATGAACATACTGCTGTTCCTGGTTGGCTTTTTTCTGTGTAGCCTACTACGATCGTCTGCTCATAGCGAGAGAAGCCCTCCCCTTCCATCCCCTTCCACACCATGTCTGTGACTGTACACAGGCTGTGTGGAAGATCCCTGGAGCCTCTGTAATAACTCTCTCGGCTTCATTAGCTCCATGCGGGCCCGCATGCTTGTTTTCATTAAAACAGGAGATTGCTTTTTAAATTGTTTTACCTCTATAAGACAGGACAGCCGGACCACTTATCACAATTAAAGAAAAGAAAAAAAGCATGAGGCTCCCTCTCTCTCCACCTCTCTGTAAGCGAGTGCTACCAAATCCAATAAATCCTTCCGTCATGCATTTCTCCTAAATGTTTTCTAAGATACAATGAATGAAATAAATATCAGACGCTGGGCCTTTGTCTTTTTTTCATCTTCTCTTCTTCAGAACGAGAGTGTTCTCTGTGGAGAAGAATATCTCTGCGCTTTGGTGTTTGCCATGTGCGAGAGAGCAAATTGTTTTGCAGTTAATTAGGGATCTTCTTTAAAAGCGAGAACAAACAGCACAAGGAGAGAACACTAATTGAGGAAGAACAAAACGAATTCAAATCAATAGCGGCTTTTCTCCGTTTGTTTGCTCGCTGCACGGGGAGTTGCTGGGAGAATTGAGGGGCATTTAGGGGTGGGGGAAGTGGGAGGGAAGCCACCACTGGGATATAATGCACGCTAAAACACACACCATGCACCCAACACAGCTATAATTACATCCCATACAGAAAAGCGGGAGAAGGGGCGCGTCTGTTGGTCTGTAAATCTCGCTGCAGGGGCCTGCTAGGGTGTCATTAGAGGATGGATAAGGGGCCTTTGCACAAGGCCCGCACACCACGAGCTCTGACGCTGAAGAAACGATGCCTAGATAGTCTACCGGTTGTGCGACTACCTTATGTACGACAAAGAGGTTGGGTTGAGGAGGTAATTACATTAGCAACAGCAGTGGACGTGGCGAGGTGAGACTCTGGCTAACCTGGCGTAAATATATTAGGTAGATATTATTTGCATTCAAGTCGGAGAGATCATATTTACGAGTTGAACGCACATGAATGCCAGCACAAAGTCATAATTACAAGTGGGAAACTCAGAACTTTCTTTAAGCCTGGGTCTTTCTTTAAGAGTTGGGGGCTTATCAGTGAGAACTTATGGTGGACGCAATAGATGCATTGAGATTGATAATTGATAATACGGATAATATATGATAATACATGAAATATAGTACAATTACGATTTATAATGGTTCAATTTACAGCGCCATAAAGGGTTAATTCACCCAAAAATTTAAATTCTGTCATATTCCTTATCCTCATGTTGTTCCAAACCCGTAAGACCTTTGTTCATCGTTAGAACACAAATTAAGGTATTTTTGATGAAATCCGAGAGGTTTATGACTCATCCATAGACAGAAATATAATCACCACTTTCAAGGTCCAGAAAGGTACTAAAGACATTGTTAAAACAGTCGACGTGACTGCAATACCTTTTGTGCGCAAAAACAAAACAAACGTAACGACTTTATTCAACAATATCTTCTGTTCTGTGTCATTCTAGCGCTTCCAGGTTCTACGTTAGATAGCTACATGTGCTACGTCGGCCAATACTGGGCTGGTATATTACTCACATGAGGGTGAGTAATTAATGACAGAATTTAAATTTTTAAATGCGCAATATAATTAAGATCAAATGCACAATATGAATACATTCATTGACAGAAACCTAATCATGTTATATAGCTCAACACAGAAAGTACAGTGAGTTCCATGTTTTACCATGCCTAATATCCATCTTGCTTACTGCAGTGTGCATTAAGTGTCTCATAATAGCCACCGAGTGAACGCATGGAGTAGCATTATACAACTTTTAACACAAAAATATATTTAATGTGATGAAACAGCGCTGCGTAACCCCATATACGCTTGACCGGAAGAAGCGAAAGCGGCGTCTGTGGCATAATAAGAGCTCCACTGCTCTCGAGCCGTGTGTCTCGCTTGTCTCTCATTAGCAAACGCTCCAGCGGCCTCGTTTCTGCTCGCACAGCACTCGGCCCTGCTCTGCTTCATACTACAGTAACGTTAATAATCTGATCCATGAAAATGATTTCTGCCGGAGTCCTGTCCCGATTCTCTTCCCCCGGCTGTAGATGTGAAGACACCTCCCATAATTCCTTGAAATCAAGACGTCATCAAGCTATGCCTTTGTTTTGAAAAAGCGACCTATAGCACCAGAAATTGTACATAGAGTGCCTTTAACAATTTGAATAAAAACAAAAGGCAAAAACACACCTGATGCACAGTTTTTATTCATCATTTTGTAAATGTAGAGGTAAAAAATCTTTGGAATTATTTTGCAGAAAACATAAATCTTGCTCCGACAAAGTGACTTATGCTGCATTCACATGTTTTCAGAATTATGGTAAATATGACATTCCTAGTTAAAAATTGGACATGAATGCCCCAAATACGAAAGTCGTATTTACCACTGAGAAACAAAAATAATTTTGATACTCAGGTTTCTGAATTGGGCAGGCCATAAACTTTGAACATGGTTTAGGGGAAAATGATTGTTTATTAGCTTTTTCCAACAGTTACATCACCTTGTTTTGTCGTTAATGTAGTGCATATTTACTCATGAATAATTATTTAAAAAATATGAATGTTTTATACACAGTGAGAATAGCCTGTTTTTGACAGAAATTCCAGAACCATCAGCAAGCTGACTATCTAGATAACACAGTGAATGTTTATATGGTTGTCAATGAATGGAACGCTAAATATCATTTTGGCTTTAATATTTTCCCAACAGGCAAGAATAAACCTCGTGTCCTCCATGATTCTTGTTCTTTCCGACAAAAAAGCACTTGAAAGCAAAGAGCTCGTAATCACAAGTTCAGAAATGGGAAGTAGGAGATTTTCGTATAGCATGTAAAGGGAGCATTAAATGCACCTGCCTTCGTAATTACGACTTGTAAAAACTTGCACATTTGAACTACCCAGGAGACTTGAATGCACCATTAGTCTGTTTTGATTGTACCAAGATGATTGCAAGAGTAAGTTGGGAGGATGTATGGGAATCTCTCTCAAATGGTATGCTGATAAATGACTTGTGGGTTGTAGTCATTATGAATCGTATTATTCCATAACAAGCTTTACTTTGCTGTCTTGTCTTCGTCCATATGTTCTCTTTTTTAAGGCTATCTTTGGTCTTTCCTATGGCAGATTCTTTGTCATGGGGGATGATTTTAATTGGATATATATATATATATATATATATATATGTATGTATATATCATCTCCAAAGGGGGGGAACGGAAAAAACAGGAAGAGAATGAAAGAGATCAGAACACAGCAGTCCCAGACAATGCCTTTGAGGCATATAATGAGCTGTTGTCAAAGGCAAATAATTTCATTAGCTGTCACAATGAAAGCTACACCAAAAGTGCTCACTCAGCACCGAGCCTCAGAGAAAGCACCAAGAAAACATTTTGAGAATGAAACCTTCAAATTCTCATGCGCACACACACAGCATCATGATCCTGACAGGAGGAGGGGGAGGATTTGGGGTAATTATTCTCATTTTTGTTTATACCGTTTTGTTTTGTCCCAGGTCTGGAGTCCCGGACTCGGCGAGGGAGATCTTCTTTAAGGATCAAATCATGTGGGAGTCAGCTCTGAGTGACGGCAGGCCAGGGGAATAATTTGCGTCCGCAGATTGCCCATGACTCCAGTCGCATCTTCTCATTTCCCAAACATGAATTTCTGCAGCTGATAAGATGGGACATTTCTTTGGCAGATAGCATCTTGTGCTTAGCAAAACACTCACAGGAGCCACAGCGTCTCACATGCCTGCAAATACTGTATGTTTGTCTGAGTCACCCAAATAATAATAATAATAGCATGGTAAACACACACACACTTTGTGCTGTTTTAAATTTGCAGGGTCAGTTTAGATGTGACTCCACATTGAAGCCAGTGTTAACAAGAAAATTGTGTATTATATTAAATTAACTAGATGTGTGATGAGAAATGCTAAAGTTCAGCTAAAGTGCAAGTTATTTAAAATCTGTTATTTATGAACCTGCAAGAAAAACGGTCAAACTATTATATTCACCTTTTAAGCAACAAGAAAATGTTTTGTGTCATTAATTGTTATCTTTAAAACCACAAAACCAAATCTAGACTTAACATTTTTTCTTTTCTTTTTTTAATATACAAGATCTATAAAAGATCTCTGATCTGGTGTTCACAAACTTCATCATTATTATGAAGGAATACAGAAAAACAAAACATTAAATGACCACCAGAATGAGCAACTTGATGTACAATATTCAATATTACAATATTAGATTAGAAACTTTTTGATAGCATATAATATAATATAAGAGAAAAACACTGAAAATTATGTAACATTCAATCTATTATAAATTTTACATTTTATTTTGATTATATGCAGTATTTAATAATATAATATGAGAAAAATCGTTGGATATTTTATAACATTTATTACTAAATATTAGTAAATATATTACTATAAATATTAGGAAATGAACACGTCATTTTCAGACTACAATTTGAAAGACTCAGTTGTTCTAGTCAACACACGTATATACATACATATCATCCACACAGAAACCAGACAAAAGCAGGTTTACACTGAATATCTGTATTATAAATAGAACATATTACATATTCTCTCATAAGTACATCAATAAGTTATAACTTTAATGGTTTACCTTGCATCTCATCCAGTATCTATGTGTCTGTGGCTTGCAAGACCTCACATCCTTTATCCTTTATCCCTGTAGCTGACCTCAGAGTCATAAACTGTTTGGCTGGCAATTAAGCAGACACTCTGTGCCTTTAAGCCTACAAAATTTTCCCTCTAAATCACCTCGGTTTCACCCCTTGCTCCACGGTGTCAACTGATATATGACTTTTATTTCTCTTTTTGATAATTGTCCGATCGATACGCGGCGGCTTTACTTTCTACGGCGCGAACGGGTCTCAGACAGCATTATGGGATAGCCACACAGTGAGTATAAAATGAAGGCTAGTGACACTTAGCCCAATCAAAACACTGCAACTATTCACCTCACAGAGACAGCACCGCTACACACACAGCACTAGAGAGGTTAGGATCTGTACAAGAGCGGGCAGAACAGATCAATCCAGCTCCGCTTATTCAGGAGTGAGAAGGCTATCGATTTATGTGTATCTAATCTCAAAGTCATTTTCATTAGAGGTTTCATTAGGTACCTTTGAGACAAATGAATATGTTTACATACTAAAAAAACCCCCCCCCAAAAATGAAAATGATGCAAGCGACAAATTACAAGCCGTTAATGTGTAGTGATAATAAATCCAAACATGCAAAACCTTATCAACGGAATGCCTTTATCTTTTAAATGAATGAGAAGGAAGCGAAGAATTTGCCTACATGTCAATTCAGAAAGTGCGTAGTTACATTATATACACAAAGCCTATGAGTCATCAGTGCACTCGAATCACATCGCTATATACGACTGATCTAGACCAAGCGTTTGGAAATGCAAGCATGATTTTTCTGTGATTGAGTCTTTTTAGTCTGATAGATATATCCAAAAGTATTATGCCTAGAGGATAAACAAACTATTGCAATCATGCAAATTAAGCATTTGAAATCACAAGGATGCTGAAGTCCCTTGGAAAATGGCACATTGTGTTTC
This sequence comes from Zacco platypus, assembly GCA_038088235.1. Taxonomy (NCBI): domain Eukaryota; kingdom Metazoa; phylum Chordata; class Actinopteri; order Cypriniformes; family Xenocyprididae; genus Zacco; species Zacco platypus. The sequence goes on along the minus strand of CM076083.1, from coordinate 24,330,167 downwards.
CTACAAGGTGCATAGATACACAGTTATGTACTATTTGAATTCTGTATTGCAAGACAGCGTCGACTGCATTTGATCTATCCGGCTGTTTCTAATCCTCATCCTCATCCTCAAGGATACCGAAATATGAAGTGGTAGCTTTACAAATCTTCACTCTACCCAAACCCAGTGATATAGATCCTTCCAAAAAAAATGTTATGAACGAAAATGACATTTTCTCTTCGCAACAATCTTGACATTTTTGCCTTTCTTTTTCCCTTTCTCCCTGAATGTCACAATAGTGAGGACACTTCTGCCAGGATTCAGCATTTCTGCACGGGATCGCCGGCTCAAGTCATGTGTGGGAGGCAATAATATTTTGGTATAATGGGTTTAAGCCAGTGAATTAAACATTAGCTCAGCTCAAATAGAGACCAAACGGGGAAAAATAATGAACCGCAAATAAATAATTGAAGGCGGCATTGTTGTTTTTCAAATTGCTCACTCGGGGTTAGTCGTGTTTGTTCCTCGTTTGTTGCATAGGCCGCGTTTACCGTTGTATAAACACCAACACAGAATGCAATCTCGCAACGCTGGGGGGCTACCGGCTCCCCGGAAAGTGTGAAAGGAAGAGGGAGACGTTTGACTTATGGTGAGACTGATTAGTTGAATTCTGGCTTCTTGGGAACGTGTCTGAATACCGCACAGCTATATACTGAGGTGGTCCACCTGAGCCCTTTGGTAAAATCCTGTTACAGTAATATGAGTGAGCTTTCACGACCCTGAGCATACATGTCACACACATACAGGCAGACAGAGAGATACACGGCCAGCAGTCTCTGGTGCGCTTGCTCGATTAACCCTGAGTGGGAATGACATACTCCGGGTTGGTGTAGGAGAACCCCAGGAACTCGTCCTGGTCCAGATTCATGATAAACAGCTTGTCGGTGGGCGTGAGCTCCACAGCCATTTTAGTGAACTCCCGGTCAAAGTTGCAGGTATCTCGGCTGTTTCGCTAGAAAAAAGAAAAAGGAAAGGGGTGTTAGCTGCGTTCAGAGAATAATGTATATCTTCAAAATTCTCAGGATATTTCACCCAAAAATGTCAGTTATTAACTCAACCTCATGGTGTTCCAAACTTGCATGCTGAGATTTTTACCAGTGAAATGCAAAGGAAGAAATGTTTGAGCAATCTTAATGCAGAAATGACAAAACACAATAAAAGCACTATAAAAGAAATGTTTTCAAAGTCTAATAGGTTTGCTGGATACACTGATGGAAATTATTCACTGAAAATGTTCGCCTGTATTTTTCTCTCAAATCAAACACGGTTTGATATTAATAACATCAACCGTCGTTAGCGTTATTGTGTGACTTGAGCATACTTGGAATATAAAGTTAAGTTTGACTGAACATGGACACTATGAACTGCTGTATGGCGAAAGAAATAAGTATAGGGTGGGTAAGATTTTTTAAAATGTTTTTGAAAGTGGTATTTTATGCTTACCAAGGCTACATTTATTTGATTAAAACTACAGTAAAAAAATAGTAATATTGTGAATTTTTTTAAATTTTTTTAAAAAATAAATGTAATTTATTCCTGTGATGTCAAAGCTGTATTTTCAGCATCATTACTCCAGTCCTCAGTGTCACATGATCCTACAGAAATTATTCTAATATGATGATTTGATGCTCAAGAAACATTTCTTAATTATTATCAATGTTGAAAACAATCGTGCTGCTTAATATTTTTTGATTTTTTCAAGGATTCTTGATTCAAAGGTTCTTCATTCTAATGAGGAAAAGTTCAAAAGAACAGCATATTTGAAATAGGAATCAGTTTAATGTGTCCATGCTGAATAATAAAAAAAATATTTAATATGAAAAACAGCATATGGCTTTGGTTCAAAATGAGGGTGAGTAAATAATGACAGAATGTTAATTTTTGGGTGAACTCTCCCTTAAAAATCTATAATTATCCAAATTAAATTAGAAGCTGATGGAAAACAGACTCTAGGCAGAAGCCCAGCTGTGTTAAAGGCTGAAGAGGAATTGTGTGCCGAAGAAGAAGGGATTCCACTTCAGGAGAAGACACTGTAACACACAGGCACTTAAAAAGACGCCCAGGCCACTGATGAGACTCATATCTCACTGACAGTCCCCATCCAGAGCTGCTGTGGCAGACGCTCGTTGCATTGACACACTGTGCGGTACTGTTTATTTTATGAGATGCTAAAGCATAGGCAAGGCTGGCCTTTCTCTTTTACTCTATATCCCTCTGTCTCAGTCTCTCTCTGCGAGAGGAGTCTAAATGAAAGGGGCAGACGGTTTGTTAGGCCCACAGGCCTGTTCTTACTGGGAGAATTCCTCTCTGCTGTGCTACTGCTGCTGTGGCCTTGTGTGCCAGCATGCCTGAGGGAAGAGCCAGCCTGGCTCAGAGGACACACATACACATTCAAACACACTGAGTGGGAGGACTGAGAGGGAAAGAAGACAGAGTAAACGAATGAAAGGGGGGAGGGGGGAGGGGGCTTAAGGTGGGTCAGAGTAAGCTAGAAAAGGATAGAGGAAATGTGACAGAAGGTGTGAGAAAGTGGAAAAGATGGAGGGGATGGAGAGGAAAAAACAGAGGGAAGGAGAGAGGACTGGGCCTTCTCTGGGGCTAGACATTGTTAATGCACTGCTTGGCAATGTAAATCCATGAAGGCAAAGGAAACGCTGGTGTGGGGGGAGGGGCTGCGCTCAATATGCTGAGCATCAGTGGAGCAAGAAGCTTCAGCAACGCAAATACTGCAAACCGTTCCAATGCACAAATGTACACAAAGTGCTAAGCTATGTTGTCTTGTATGTGTTTGAAAGAGGGTTATGGGGATTTCATCTCAAATTAGAGGAAAAAAACAAAACATATTTCTGAATGAACGCCATTACATTGCTGTGTTCAATAAGTCAATATGCAAGCTGGTTTCTGCCTCAGAGTAAAATAAATAAATACATGAAAATACTAATAAATAAATAATAGTAAATGTGACTCTCATAATGAACTTTATATCTCACAATTGGGATTGTTCTCATAATTGCACCTTTATCTCTTTTTTGTGAATGTTTCTCATATAATTACATCTTTACATCTGACTATTGTGACTTTCTCGTAATTTTGACTTTATATCTCACAGATGAGGCTTTCTCGCAATCGTGCCTTCACATCTTACAACTGAATGAATTCAAAATGATAACAGTTAATATTTTCTGTCACTATTTAGACTTGGTATTTAGCAAAAAATATTTAGTCTTCACAAAAGCAAACCCTGAAATTTGAGTAATTAAATTTATTGTTGATCAGGTGTTCCGAACATCACACCTTTAAACGGATAGTTCACCCAAATATGAAAATGATCCCATGATTTATTCAACTTCAAGCCATCCTAAGTGTATATGACTTTCTTCTTTCAGATGAACACAATCCGAGATATATTAATAAACGTCCTGACGCATCCGAGCTTTATAATGGCAGTGAGTGGAATCAACGAGTATGAAGATGAAGAAAGTGCTTCCATCCAAAAAAGTGTAAAACTCACGCACTTCAAAAAGTTTACTCTATGTCCTATGCCTTCCTATGCTTCTGTCATGCAGTAATGATGTGATTGCTTGCAGACTTCATAATTGAACTAGATATATTATCTCTATAGATAGATTATAGATATTATAGCTCAGTGCTTCCGCCATGTTTCACACTGACACACCCCCTGTGTCATCACAACTTAAGTACAATTTCACTTGGTCATTCTGTTTTTTACTCGGAATTACATTTTTATTTTTATTAATCTGAGGCAGAAATGTGGCTTCATTAAGTCAACATGACCCCACTTAGTGTAGGATCTTGGCTGTATTTTGAATGATGCATCAGTGCATAAATGTAATTCAGAATTTTTTTTCCTCTGAAATGACTCCTTTTTGACAATGCTGCTATTCCACCATTTTCTTTTCCTGTTGAATATCCTGTTCACACTGACTTTTAGATATCAGCATAGAAAATGATCACAGTTGCAAATATACATGAGTGCTAACCTTTCTCACAAATTAATTACAGTCTGTTGAATGTCTGCTTGGACAATAAGGCCAACAAATGAAGCCTTTTTTTGTAAAAACAACGCAATTCAGTTAAGTTATTATTTCCATCTAAATAATTCAGCTCTCTGGTCAGTGGTGGGCCTGAGGGAATTGTGGGAAGTGAAGAATATAAGAATATAAGAAAAATATTTTAAAGGCAGCATAGCGCTCAGTATTAAAGCAAACATTCAGTACGTTTGAAGACAAACCAACAACAAAGCAGTGTGGATCTCTTGAACATAGCACTTTAAAATGACAAAGAACAGGGACAAGTCGCTTTCAGGTGAGGAAGACAGAGAGAAGGATGCTGTCAAAGCACAGCGAAAAGGATTTACAAACAACCAGGATCACAGACGCAGAGAATACGTATGACTTCACAAATTAGTATGCAGATCACATCAAACAAGAGAAAACTGGAAGTGAGACGGTCCAGAAGGGCATTTGAGATCTCCTGGCACCACATTTACACATGGATAAAAACAGCTCCAGACAAGAAGAAAACAGTGGACAGGAAGAAGATATATTATACAACAACAGAAGCACATTTCCTACCTTATGTCCATTTGCTGGTTCAAGCACACCACAGCACAGCGAAGCACACAAGCCACAACTCCAGAGTGATGGCCACTAGATTACCTGGGCTCTCAAGAGCCAAACAGTTCAAAGGAAAATGGCACTGGGCATTTGCATGGAAACCTCAGCACTCTGGGTCAATGCAGGCTTGATTCTGAATGGCTAGTTTTAATTCTAACAACCATCCAACAAAACCTTGAGATTTAATTATTCGATAGATACAACCATAGTGGATAACCCAAAGTAGAATCATCTTATAAACTTGTCTACTGTAAATTTGTCAATCCATGTAAAAGTCTTATACAGTGGGGTCCAAAAGTCTAAGACCCCACAAGCCTCAAAATTTAATTGCAAATAAAAAGATTCAACATTTTACAATATAATAATATTATATTAAATTATTAATTATATAATAAAATATCGGTAACACTGTAGCTTATGTTCCAAATCTCACTATTAACTAGTTGCTTATTAACATGCATATTACTAGGATATTGGCTATTAGTTCTTATTAATGCCTTATTCTTAATTCTACTCAATTCCCACCCAATACAATAAAGCTTAAAAACTATCTTACTAACTATTAATAGTAATAATGAAGAGTTTATTGAGACAAAGGTTGTAGTTGATAGTGAGAATTGGACCCCAATCTAAAGTGTTACCAAAATATAAATAATAATAATAATTATATATATATATATATATATATATATATATATATATATATATATATATATATATGGCATAAGAAAAAGATAAAATAATTTGTATTGAAAAGTTTTTTTTGTTGAAAAGTTTCCCTTATACAATAACCTACTATAATCTTAAAGATGTTAAAAGATTACAATTAGCATAACTCAAGCATCCACATTTAGAGAACTAAATTGGCGATTGACCTTTGGAGTTATGTTGACATGGGTGTAGTGCTGGGTACCAGGAACTGAAAAAATGCTGTAAATTGTTAACATCAGAATGGATCAAAGAGCATAAAAAGAACATCCAACAAAATATTTGTCATCCTGAACCGGCACTAAATGATAAATGACACTAATTAGAGATGAATGATGGTCCAAAATGGTCTCAGTTGACAGGAATATCCATGCTAGCTTGCCATGCTGATGCAGGCCAGTGCCATTCTGTGTTGATTAGATACAGGTCTGTTTGACAAGATGAGATTAGCACGGGCACACTGAGCAGTTCAGTTCCCATAAACAGGCTATGATGCACGTGGACATATAAGATAGTGGTGGATGACAGCGAAACAAGGGATGTCGGCACATTGAGAATACCAGGATGAGACGTTTGTACCTCAGCAGATCTGAATTTATTGCCCGTGGTTTCATACAGATACATAGCAAAGACAGGGTTCAGATGCATGCTGTACCAAAAACCCCGGAGGGAAAGATAATAAAAAAGCTCTCGGGAAGGAGAGAAAAGACGAGAGACACCACCCACCCCCCCAAATCCAAGGTGCTCATTTTGCCAGGCTTTAATTCCAATCGTGATTCTGTAATTTCGTGCGATACTAAGGCACAGAGCTTTCTATAAAGGAGCGGATTAGCGGCGAGCTGATGTCAGCGCAAGAAGAGAACAGCAGTATCAAACGCTGACCTGTTTTCAGCTGATAAGCCGCACACACTTCGTGCTAACCGACTCATTTAATTTGAGGCTGCGACATTCAGAATTAATTAACACTTTTGTGTGGAGCGCCAGACTCAACTGTGTACCGCATATATGTATAAACATCAAGTTTGAATGATCTCTAGGACCCCCATTCTGGTTTTTATGTTGGTACTTACATAAGCAGGCAGGCCACATTGTACTTTATGTTGTTGGCAGCACCAACAACCCCACCAATATTCACAATAAACATTCACAGCATGTTTAATACAGCATATAAAGCGTCTCTCTAGTTTTCACCCACCCCTATGTATGTTCTTCCCATATGTCATTGGCTGAATGGTGGTGGAACAGGATGAAATGTTCTCATGTTAAGTGGCAGGCATGAAATATGCAGAGCTTAGCGTGGGCACGTGCTGCACACCGTCCAAGTTTGTTTTATACGGCGAGGCTCCGAGCAAACTGACAAGACTTTCTCTGCCAAACAGTTCAGATACGCATACAAATAATTCTTTATGTGATAGAATAAAATGTCACATTGGGTCTTAGAAAGTCTTTTGTGTTTCCAGAGGTACACTGTCATTTCAAGGTTATATAAACTCAAAATTGCAAGGAGGGAAACAACGCAAAACCAAACAATGGCTATTGATGTTTCAGTTTTATTTCATTGTATACTTGTGTTTTTTTCTGTGGAAAACACTTTGGCACAAGAAAAGCATTGAGGATGTATGAAGCAAAGCACACAGAAAGGTCAAGAGCACTCGCTATAACACTCTAACTGTCTATTTTTTTCTAAAATGTCTATTAGGCTGAATCAATTCTCAGTAATTCATGCACAAGGCTTCTTTAGTCTATGCACATTTCATGGTATAGAAAACACAAAAAAAAAAAACCCTTTTTATTTTATTTTTATCTACAATACTGACCACATAGAATTCATAACATTCAATAACATTTGACACATTTTATGCTTATTTTAAGACACTTAAAAAAATATCAAAGCCCTACGCTGCACTGCTCATTGTATATTTTGGCAGTAATGACAAATGCACATTGTTTTTTTTTTTTGTCCTTTGTTTTTGTTTTAACCAAAAGTATCACATCCCACAAAAGACCTTTTTCTACAACATATCTGGAAACCTTCTCATGTGAGAAACCATTTTAGAGAGATTATCCCTTCCCTGAAATCCTATGATGAAGATATGATATGAAGCCCCAGTGGTTTCCAATAAAAGCCACTGGCCGCTAGTCAGCACGGATAACCGCTCAGGGAACTCTGATGTCTGAGAGGATCTGACCCATTTCTGTGGATGTGTGGCTCTTGTGGCCTTTCCAGTTGCATTTAGTGATACGGTATCTGTTCCACACTGGGACTTCGCTGCTGTTACCGCTGACATGAACAGTGCTTTCGTTTCTACACCAACTGTCGGATCTGAGCAGTCACCATGCTATATTAGGGCACCGTATTAAAACACTGACCAGCTCCTGTTGGACCCATTAACACAATGTCAGATAGCTTCATCGGACCCCTATTGTTGGTGATTATGAGCAATGTTTACACGCTCAAAATGGTTTATTTCTAAAGCTACTCTATTTAATGATGCTGCAAATTATTCTGCGTTTTTATATCCTGTTCTTCTAAACTTTGTCTTTGATGCTCAATATTATGTTCCACACAAATGTTGTGGAATTCCTTGAGCGTTTTCACATACCAAGTTTCAGCATATTATCATGTGGCAGGTCTCTATTGACAAGCTTCAAGATGGAATCATTCAAGTGAAGCTATATCAATGCATCCCAACTAGACTAATTTGCTCATACACAAGCTCTTCAATAAAATCTAGGGTATCATTTTAAAATATTACCCATGGCTGACTACTCATCCTTTTATCACTGTAAACCCCAGTGATGTTGAAAAATGGTTAACGGAGATTCCATATCGTACCCATTAAAAACACTTCTATCTAACATAGGGGTCAGTAATATACGGCCGATGGGTCTTTTAAAGGTTATTGGCTACAGCACTAGTTCTCTGATATTAGCACTTGTTCTCACATGCTACCTCAATCTGTAATTGTTTCTAGCAGGAGGTAGTTGATATTTAATATGCCTGTCAAATACCTCTCGATAAAATCCGTCTGACCTTTAAGCAGAAGTCAAGTGTTAAACAAGGAAGAGCCAACGAGAACCATTACAGGAGTCATGCTTCCTGTACAAGGGTGAGTGTTTGCTGATGGTGTGAGATGATCAGGCAAAAAAGCAGATCACTACCACAATCAGGCACATCCATTTAGCTCTATTGGCCCGTACATACACGCAAACATGATACAGGCATCCTAAAAAAGTCAGATCTACTCATGCTTCGAGAAAAAAAAGAAAAAAAAAAGAAAGTAAATTTCTGTTATCTACTAGTCTGTACAATGCAAGTCAGAGATTAAAATAAGACTAGGGTGCACTATAGAGGAAACTAAAGTCATATGTATCATAAAAGTTCAGGCAAAAACCATTTCATCATGCAAAAACCTTTTGAGTTTGCATTCTTTTTGAAACAAGCAAAGTATCACTGTCACAGGCTGGATAAGGAGAGCGAGGCTAGCCATTATGCATCTCGTATGCGATTCATGCACCTTCGGTGCAAATGGCTGAATCTGAACACCTACGGTGCTGCAACAGACACATCTGAGGGTAGTTTAAAAGAGAGCTATGCAATACACACCGCATTCAGGAAAGCTGTAGAGTACAAATAGAATAAAGACAAAGGCCTTTAGATTCAAACGTTCCTCCTGCATGGATACATTCAATGGGATGTTGTGAAGGACGCAGCGGCCTTTAGGCTAATCTACAAATATTGAAATTTTGCATGCATATGTACGGTATATAGATGGTTTAGTTTCAGTGCATGGCTGTTTATATACATACACGTGGCCGTTTCACGGAGTGTATGGTACATAAACATAAGGAGGTTTGATGAAGAGGGGGTTTGATGGAGGTTTGGGTTAGATTTAGGGGGGTTGCCCTTAACTCTGGGCTTCCATGGCAACGTATTCTGGGTTTATGAAGGAAAAGCCCTCAAACTCGTCTTGGTCAAGGTTCATGATGACCTCCTGGTCTGGAGGGGTGAGAACCGGTGGATGGCGGGTGAAAAAGCGGTCAAAGTTCTCTGCATCCCGGCCACACTGCAGGAGGGAGAGAAGAACAAGAGAGGCATGTAATGGATGGGGGATGATGAACATGGTCATAAAGACAGGAGCAGAAAGTAAAAGAGAGAACAAATAAAAGTATGGGAATGGATGTGAATGTGAGGACTGTGACAAGTACTGCAGGTTACTGAATAGCAAATCTGGATACATATCCTGTTAAACAGACCAGCATAATGTATGTCCCTACCAGGCTGCTCAAGTAGCTTTAAAAAGGATAGTTCACCCAAAAATGAAAATTAGCCCATGATCTATTCACCCTCAAGCAATCCTGAGTGTATATGAGTATCTTCTTTCAGACGAACACAATCGGAGATATATTAAAAAAAATATCCTGGCTCTTCCAAGATTTATAATGGTACTGAATAGGGGGTGCAATTTTGCATCCATCAGCCATGAAAATAATCCATACGGCTCCAGGGGGTTAGTAAAGACTTTCTGAAGTGAAGTGATGGGTTTTTGTAAGAAAAATATCCATATTGAAAACTTTATTAACTATAATAACTAGCTTCCGGCAGACGGCTGTACGCAATGAGGTACGCGGAAGCACAGAGGATAGAGCAAAACAAAACCCTAGTCACGGATAAGAAGTCTAAAACAAGGAATTTTAAAGAGAAAATGTCAGAGTATTTCGATATAAGAGAAGAGGAGCTTTAGTTTGTTGCACAGTCCTATTTGTTTAAACTGCGAGAGGCGTCTAAGCTTACAATACTCCTATATCGTGTCAGGGGTTACAAGTTGACTTGAGCAGTATGCGCACGGTCAGAAGCTAGTTATTTTTGTTTATAAAACTTTAAATATGGATATTTTTCAAACAAAAGCCCATTGTTTCACTTCAGAAGGCCTTTGTTAACCCCCTAAAGCCATATGGATTTTTTTTTATGATAATTGAATGCATTTTTTGGGGGTTTCAAAATCTGGCCCAAATCATGGAATAATTTTCCTTTTGGGTGAACTAACCCTTTAAGTGATTGTTTACCCTCCAAAATTATCTACCATTCATGCCATTCCAAAGTTGTATTTTTAAAGAATATCATAATATATAAATAAAAAAAATCGTAAAAGAGTCGTAAAAGGGTCCATACCACTTCAGCTCAATATTTCACTTATTTGAAGCCATACGATCATACGATAACTAGAGAAACAGTCCAAATATTTAATTGAAAATTTCACTGAAAATCTTAACTGCCCTGATTCACATATATATTATAATTAAAGTTAGATCTTGTATTTATTTTTTATTTTCACCTCATAGTTCACCTCAATGATTCAATTATTTGTTTGCAGTGGTTAACAGCTCAACGGAAGAGAAGATTATCAGTGAATAATGACTTCAGTCTGTTCATCAAGGCACCATACAGCATCAGAAGCCATATGAAATATAGTGCATTTGTCGTGTTAATTATTTTTATACCACTTTTGCTTCAAGCTTCAGTGCACATTCATTGTAACTGCATTTAAAAGAGTGACAAGCACATTATTTAAAATATTTTCTTTTATGTTCCACAGAAGGAAGTCAAAATTTGGAACAACATGAGGGTAAATAAATGATGACAGAGTGGCAATTTTTAGGCAGATTGATCTGGGGTTTCTGCTGAAGCTATTGACCAGCATGGGAATTCATATTAATCGTTTTTGGGAAGCCTGAAGCTGGTCTTTCCACCAGGGTATTGGGTGTAACTTGGAGAATATGAATGCATGGAGGTGTGTGTGAGACCTTTACAATCATACTGATACAGAAATATGTTCCAGATGTCAATGGCGTGTTAGGGTGTCATTCATGATGCTTTTGAAAACAACAACAACAGTGAAAACAATAACAATAGCATTAATGCCACCGCAAACACATACGCTTCAGTTCAAATGTCAGCTTTTGAAATTCCAATGTTCTATTGCACTTCCAGTGACATTTAAATAGCTCGCTCATCATAAGGGTGAAAAACAGGCAAGTCCACACAAGCAAATCTGTAAATGAGAATGAAATCCCTCAAACCGTTCACACATGCGTATCTCTGTTCGTGGAGAGCATCGATCAGTGGCAGTCCAGTACGATATCAAAACTCACCTTTTAAAGCCCAGTCATGTAAATATTCATGAACAGCAAGCAAAGTCAAACCATCAGAACCTTCCAAACCTGGCCGGTTCTTTACCTCTGGCCCATGATGTTGTATCTCTGAATCCTCTCACTTGGCAAACAATACTGGAGGAGCAGCCACATTGAAAAAGAGGAAAAATCTGGCAAGTGGTGCAAATTATTGCTGAGGAGCTGAGCTCACATGATGCATTTCACAATCCACGTGTTACAATATGTTCTTCATATGCATTATTTATAAAAACATATTGTGAATCCATACTTTGTGACTGCAATTCTACAGTCATTAGTGGAGAATTAACACATTGCTGGCATATATATATATATATATATATATATTTATTTATTTATATTTATATATGTATGTATATGAACCCACAGCACAGGGCAAATTCACAAGCATTTGACTTCATTTCCACCAATCAGAGCGAAGACCTTGCTAATGTCTATAAGGGTCTCTGCTTCTAATGAGCACAATGGGTGGGCAATCAAGTTTGGGTCCATTCATCACAGCTCCTTTAACATGAAAAGAGCAATTTACTAACACTTTTTAAAAACTGGTAACGATATACTTTTTTTTTTTTACATTTACCAATATTTTCAATGTTGCATTACATTTAGATAACTCTAAACAAGATTTTGACAAAAAAAGTGCCTAAAGTGGATGAAATCATGAGCTTGTATTCATTAAAAAAAAACAGGATTAATTTGAAACGGAAATATTTAGACAAATGTAATGCATCCTTAATTAATAAAAGAATTAATTTAATTTCATTCATAAATATATATTATTATTATTATAATGTAGCACAGATAAGTTTATAATACATCACTGCCATGATTAAGGTTTACAAAAATGATCACTATGTAATAAGTAATATGTAACTGAATTCTAGGTAAACAGCATTAGTAAGACTGTAATTCTTCAAATAAATACCCTTCTTGCCACTGGGCAGCCCAACAAAAGCTTGAGTCTTTAAAAGCCCCATTTCATACAGCATGAAATGACCTAATTTTCTTGACTGTACCATTAGCCCAGAATCCTTAGCGTGGACCTGGCAGCTAACACAATAGCTTTAGATGAGGCTCTGCATTTTCAGCAAGAGGCATCTTACCACTATGTGAATGACTTACAACCAATACATCTTAAATAAGATGCGATCAAAGCTCAAAGCAAGTCCACTCGCCACCTCTAAATAATAGTCACACACACACACACACACACACACACAGTGACAGACAGTGAGAGCACAGAAGCATAACATCTGTGTGTGGGAACCATTAAATCACCTCACGCAGCATCTGTGTACCTCTGCATTCAGAAGCCCCTCTAATTTAAACTCAATTAATGGTCCGATGCAGCAGCCACCTGACCCCGGCCGCCCCGCTGCAGATGCATTAGTATTTCCGAATGCGATCACAGGATTCTGCGACTCATGGATCTGCCCACTCACTGCCACAGACTGCATGCCACCTAGGCAAGTGAACCCACAGAGAGTCGAACGACCTGCATCTCATCCGCCCCTGAATATTGAGGCAAAAGCTTTTCGGTGTCCTCTTAAAACCACCTGTCTACAATCATTAGCATCAGGGGGGCACATCCACTGAACAGTCCCTGCTATTAAAAGACACACGTGACAAGTGACTTGTCTGAAGACCGCTGTGTTAAACACTGCCCATTTACAACTCTCTCTCTCTCTCTCTCTCTCGCATCCATCGCTCACACACTTTCCCAGTTGTCCGCTCTCTGGCACACACTCCACTTTTATTTGTGAGAAAAAGAGCTTTCCCTCTGCTCGCTCATATCTCTGAATGACTGCTGCACATTGGGATGAAGGGAGAGGGAATGAAAGGAGAATAATATTCTTTAAAGCAAAAGCTACAGACCATCACACTCACACAGCCCATATTTGTCACTTCTGTCTACAACATGCTCTCCAACTCTCAGTCTGGGCAAACCTTGCTCAAAAGACCATAGCTGGACCTCAGTATGAGATGATGGTGTCTCCACGGTGTCTTATCCATAGCCATTTACAGAACTTTTATTACAGTGACAGTCTCAACCAAAGGTGCATACACAGCTATTGCATCTACATGGAGACATATCAAGTTTCAGTAAAAAACAGAAACATTATTAACCGAAATATTAACTGTAAATCGCTGTTTTCCATTATAATATATTTTAAAGTGTAATTCATTCCTGTGATGTCAAAGCTGAATTTTCAGCATCAGCATTACTTCAGTCTTCAGTGTCACATGATCCTTCAGAAATCATTCTGATATGGTGATTTGATGCTCAAGAAACATTTCTTATTATTATTATCATTGTCGAAAACTTAATTTCCATTAAAAAAAACTCTTACTGAGCCCAAACTTACATTTTATACACATTACTTTATGAATTGTTTAACCAAAATGTTCCCCAACTACAGTATATCAAAAAAGTTACACACAACAAACCTAAGTATAAACTAAATCTATATTATAATTAAGATAATTTGTATAATTATACCTGAACTAAAATACAAGTGCTGATTTATAAGGAATATCCAATTAGTTTTATCTCAAACAAATTTATTCGAATTATATGTGGAAAAGCTGTCTCGGGACATTCTGCAAAATAGTTTATAAATCTTTTTAATGTAAACTACCTCTTTAACCAGACTTCGTTAGTGAAATTGGCTTCACCAAAAAGATCATGCTTGGCATCATGTGTTTCCATTTTAATGGTGATCACAAAAAGCAGCAATCTCCAGTATTAAGTAGCATAAAAACCAGACTGTATCAGCTGGACATTTCATAATGAATCTGTCACTCTCCTCACCTGGCTTTGAGCCCTCTTCACCCCCACCCCATCCCCTTTGTTCCAGCAGGAACGAAGCATGACGGACAGTGTGTGTGTGTAAATGAAAGGGTAAGGCTAAGGTGACCGTTTCCAATCTGCACCGACATAGAGAAGGCGCCGAGTGACATACAGGAAGTGAGAGTGAGCAGCGCTGGCAGCAACAAGACTGTCAGCATTCAGAGAGCCGCCCTCCCATGGCTGGCACACATGGGCCATCACTGCCAGTCTTGTACCATGTAGGAAACAACAGTCCATCTGCTGCAGATACAGCCAGAGGCGTTCCACCTAGAGCTGGCTAGAGTCCCAAACAACAAATCAATAGTCACTTCTCACCTGCCACTAGATAATTCAACAGCACCAGCAGAGAAATGAAGAGCTCCGTATGCCGGCCCTCCCTCGTTCTGCTTCAAACCTGAGCTGTAAAGTCACTCTGACTGTTTCGCATCACCTGGGTCTGATTCCCTAATCCACCTCAATGGCATGATCCCCTGCCAGACACTGCTGTCACGCTTAATTTCAGAGCCACAGGCTGTGATGTGTAGAGGGACACTCCGTCCAAATCCTACGTAAGACTACCGTGTTTCCCAGTGGAGTGAGATCTGGGTGAGGAGGTGCTCACCATGAATGGGGCAGATTCTAGGGAGCTGTCCTCAATGCTTTCAGCTCTTTACTGGACCTTCAAATGCACATACTAGCTCTGAAAACAATAGTTAGCTGCCTCACTGCCTACATAGGCAGCTGCCTTTTAAGGTGGCATTATAAAAGGCAAAGGTTAGCGATTTTGAATGGTCTACACTGTAAAAAAAAATGATTGTGATTTTTAAAAGTAAAGATGCTACTGTGAAAAACAGTTATTATATTTACAGAAAGTTTCTGTATTATATACAGTGAATAACTAATAGATCTAACTAAAGTAGTATTACAGTAAAATAGTTACATTTACAGTTTTTGGAAACGCCAGTAACACTAGTTCCGTTTCTAACAGCTGATAGAAAACATGTCAAATTGCTGAAATATTAGCAGGGAAAATGACTCTCAGGTTGGAAAACGGTTATCTCTACTGACACAAGAATTTATCTGTATTTTTTTTTACTCAGGTCCAGCAAAAAGGGTCTACGGACGCCCCTGCCGTAGCTTTAAAATAGCTTGATCTGTATCAAGTACAATTTTCAGAGCATCCCTAATTGAATACATTATATTTATAATCATATTTCTCTCACATTGTCCGCCATCTTGGATTTTTTTCCCCACTGCGCTTCTCAGAGTGCATTCTGACATGGCCTTTTTGTCTGGAGCGTGCCTGTGATGCCTTAACATGATGCCTCTTACTGTTTTGGAAGAAAGCTTACATGTGCATGTCTTCTTGGTCTCCACGTGAGCCAAAATTAGTCTTGTTCAGATCCTAATTGCCTTTGATGAAGTTTGTAAATCACGTTATTTGAGTGTCCATCCGGCATGCGGGCGTCGTCACGAAGAGGGTTTAAAATCATCCGTCTTTCTGCTCAGCTAATGACACCAGCACACAAAGATCCATCTGCTGCCATAGGCAGCACACGCCACATGAACACTCCCAATCACACACACCTGAACAGTGAGCTAATGTACCTAACTGCAAGAAAGTCTGAAAAACCAAAGACAGGAATGATTTCAAGCAGAAAATACTGAAAGAAAAAATTGACTTTGTTCCCAGATTCACTTTTTCAGATTAGCCAGAGTAAAAGGTATGCAGTGGTATAAAAGAGTAAAATTATCATACAATTATAGTGAAGTAAAAATTGAATTACAAAAATGGCGCACACACAGTGTTGCAATTGATTATGAGACAAGCAAGACCCAATGATATTTAATGTCAAACACATTGCTCTGTTTGGGCATCCTGACCACCCTGACACAGCAACATTGGCTTAAAGGTGCAGTAGGTGATCTGGGAAATGCTAACGTTAGCCTGCTAGCATCGAAAGCCTACGTTCCCACCCTCCCTGCAAATTGCTGTTGAAAGTCACGCCTCCTCCAAAATATATGAATGCACAAACACAGCTGCTCTTGGTAAAGCGTCACAAGAGACGGCGTGTCTCAAAGCACATTACAATAATAATGAATGTGAACAACTAGGAGAGCTTGTACCTGACTGCTGCACTTTCATTTCAGTGTTGATACTGTTGGAAACGTGGAAACGCATAATTCTGAGTCTAACTGAACAGCTCTGGTTAGAACGTCACGGGTTGCCATTTCTTAATTATGATAGTTATGGCATGAACGCAGCATAAGTGGCAGGAACTGTAAAAGGAGCTGCTGTTTGTTTGCGGAGCTCCGTGACTGACGTCTGTCTATATAAACTCGTTATATGATGACATATGATGTCTGCTCGAACAGGGTGTGTGAGGGTATGTAAAAACATACGCTGACATAAAGATAGGACATCGTATTATTTCATTTGGACCGAATATAATAATTGGATGAACATTCTATGGTACATAAAACCTTCCTACACCTTCCATATTTATCAAAATAAATTTAGACTGTTTAACAATGTAATTGTTATCAGGATATGCGGAGACTTCCAGCCATTATAACAAAAAATGTTTCCGTAGAGAATCACCTATTGCACCTTTAACCAGTGGAGTGATTTTGGAGGAAGTGCTATCTGTTTGTTCGTCCAATGGAAGAAAGGGTGTCTTTAAAGAAAACCTGTTTGAAAACAGTCATTATTTCTTTTGCAATTCATTTTGGTGACACTAATGGCACAGAAATGACACACTTGGTTTCACATTTACCACTTCAACTAAACTAAAGCATTCAATTCAAGTGCTAAAATAAAACTTGTGACAATCTAACAAGACAATCTGTTCTCAATGATTGTGCCAAGACCTCATGGCCGGGGAGACACTGCAGAAACGAGATCACTTCTGAGGCCAGTCTGAGTCCGAGCAGAAGGTCAGGAGGGTTGACGTGGAGGGAAGCACAATGCAGCACTTCCTGGGCAATGTCTGCTCCATCTTACAGCTCGCACACACATACACACACAAAAGAGAAGCTGTACTCATTAAGAATCTGACTGAGGCTGACAAACGCGCCTCAGCTCGGCCAGAGCCCTAGTGCACACGCCGCTAACAAAGCTTGGATGCTATTGTGCCTCTTGCTGTGGTGTGTAAGGAGGACATACAGGCTCCTCATTACATCCTACTCCTCTCCACTGCCCTGAAAGTTTTACTTGTCATCTCTGTGCTACAGTACAGCAGAATTTGACTACTTTGACACTGGCTGCAAAAACTACATGTCCAGTTGGCATTTTGAGCTTGAACTGTTACGGCCCGTTTAATGTGATTTACACAAGTAAGACATTTTCCTGGATAAACATCCTTAGCTGGTCCTGAGACAACATCCCTATTAACCAGTCACAACCCTCTGATTATAGGGTTAGGTTTCTAGACTGCAGGGTTGAGTGAAATTCATATATATGTATGTGTGTCTATATATATGATATATGCATATCATAATTCAGTTCAAACTGAGTAACTGATGAGTTTGAATCAAGCTGAGGTCAGATTGGAGTTAGGAATAGGCATTAAGAGTCATTAATGTTGATGCAATTTTGTCTTACTTTTGTAAATCATGTCATGCATTATGAGTTAAATATCGGGCCAAAAAAGATAAAAAGGTAATGAAACTCCAATTTAGACTCAATTTTGAAATAATCACCACCGATCCCGATCACAGCAACACACAAGGAGTGAATGAGAGTAAGAGAGATAAAATATGTGTTTGTGTGTTAGAGGTGAGGTGATTGGCTGGACTTACGGCCTTTGGTTTAAATGGTGGCTGAACTTCCTTGTTCTCCAGCTTTTCCCAATCCATGTAACGGAAGAAGCCGTGTTCCCTGATGTCTCTCTCACCCTCAGGGCCACAGCCCAGACGCTTGCCTGGGTGTTTGGTCATCAGCTGAAACAGTACAATGGTCAATTGCTTTAAAAAATAATCAAATTAACACGATTATATTTTAAAGATTTCACAGACCCAGTATGATCTATGCCCTAGTTTATATATTGTTGATGACCCTCTGCCTTGGCTGAAAAACTCTCCTATAATCTGCATGGGAGGATCGATGTTTGTTTTGAGAACTGGGGGAAAATTTTGAATTCCTGTAATCCACAGCAGTAGCAAGCATGTGACAAGACAAAAAAATGGTCATGGTGAACTTGTGGTGCTGGCAATACCCCTGCATTTCTTTTTTTCCTCTTTCTTTTTACTTTATACTATTGTATTTACTTATTTTTTTATATTGTTACCATTTATTGTTATATGTTTTGTTACATGTATGTTTTTGTGGGTTGTTTATATGTCAAGTACATGATTGTTTATACCACATTTGTCTGCAAATAAGAAAATAAATTAAGTACAAATCATAAAAAACTAATGAAATTAAATACATGATATGCAGAATAGTTAATCAAGCTAATCAGAATTGATAGCACATAATCTGTTTTCTTTCTGACAAAAGACATTTCCAATACAGGATGATCAGAGAGTTGTTTCCACCTTACTAAATAATTTATATATGCAGCATGATAATTTTTTCATGAATATATTTAATTTAATATGTATGTATATTTAAATATATTATATTAATATGCAGGGTTGGGAGGGTTACTTTTCAAATGTATTCAGTTACAGTTACAAATTACTTCATAAAAAAGTATTCTGTAACGTAATCCAAGCATCACAATATTAAAGTAATGTAACCTTTTGGATTCATTCAAGGTAAATAAATTCAAATAAATATCAATATTATCAAAGTGCCTTTATTTAATATGAACTTAAAATGAAAACTTATACAAACTACGCTATTAAAACTAAGCTATCATGTCTTGTTTCACCAACTAGAGATTACACCAGCTAGTTTATACATAACACTAAAAATGTCTTCATCTACATATTAGTACATGTTGATCAAGACCGTGGTCTTTCTTGACTTCAGACGGAGTCAGCAGTGACTTGAAAACAGAACCAGGATCTATAATCAAGCAGTGCTTAATATAGTTATTATGCCAAAATACTAATTTATTTAGCTTTAAATGAAACCACTGTAATCCTGATAGTATTCCCATTTTTTTTACAAAATGTCACTGTATTCTGATTACTTTGTTTCTTGACGTAGGCTAACTGTAACGAATTACAGTTACCAATTTTTTTGTATCCTGATTACGTAACACTGTTACATGTATTCTGTTTCTCCCCGACCCTGTTAATATGTAGTGCACAGAGCCCAAATATTTAGTTCAAAATACAACAAACTTACCTGCCATAGACTGGCCACACTTCAAAGAGTTTTGTTCAATAATTTTGTTGTATGGGTCAAAACTACATGTTCTATTAATGTCCTTGGAGAGTATAAAACTAAAAGAAATGAGAATGCCTTTACATTTTTTAGTTCAAATAATTTTTACTCTGCAGTTTTAGCACAGCTTCTTCTCATCAGCTTCCTCCACACACCCATCTCTCTCCCTTTTTCCCCTTCACCGACAGCTGTTTTATTCCCCGGTAGAACATGCTATGTTGAATATAACAAAATCGTTTGGCTATTTTATTCCAGTGAGTGACTTTAGCGTGTGTAGGAGAGATTAGGCGAGGGGAAAAACAACTTGCCGCTTTTTCTTCAGCGCCTCAGTGCGCATGAAAAATTGATGGCAGCAGAGAAAGTCTTTCCAGGCTCTTGTAAGGCACAGGTGGAGGTGGTGGTAGAGTGGGGGAGATGAAGGTCTCTGCTGACTGGTAGAGCCTTAACCCTCAGTGGATCAGGAAGGGGCTGGGTCGAGGCCGGTCGGGATGGGTTGGATCAATCCCTGACCCTTGATGCCTTTTGGACTCATGGTGCTTGCTAAGAGGCGTGTGCTCCACTGCCCTCTGAAGCTTTGTCATCATTGTCATCATTAATGTATACAGCAGGGGCCAGGACACACTCGCTTACAGTGTGGCAGTGCTGACATGTGCAGCTAGGCCATGCTGTCACAGAGACACAGCTGGCTAATTGTCTCTCTCCATCCATTCAAATAAATCTATCTATTCAAAACACATCCATCCATCTATCTATCTATCTATCCATCTATCCATCTGTCTATCTATCTGTCTGTCTGTCTATCTATCTAAGATAACACAACCATCCATCCATCCATCCATCCATCCATCCATCCGGGGCGCTTCCCCCGAGGAGGCAAGGGAGACAGTGCCTCCTTAAAAAATAAGATAAGAAAATCTATATTACAAAAATAAAAATACGCAAATATTATAAAACGTGATATTAACAAGTGTAAAAATCATTCATTTTTCTAAAGGAACACAACAGCAGCGACAACAGCAGGTAAAGATACAGCGGGAGTCTGCATCTCTTGTGCCTCCCCTGAGTCCCTTGAGTTTAAACAGACCCCCTAAAGCGTGCGGTGGGTTTAGTGGGGGGTAACTGAGAATAAATTGGGGCAAGTCACATGAAGAGGCAATGACTCCATCACATTATGACTGAATACGATTGGATATGACTGGTTTATGCAATAAATCCAACTTCTTGTTTTTGTGCATGTTCGCAAATCGATCTGACTGAACATTATGACATTAATGAAAATACTAATTAAAACAACTGAGCCACATAGATATCACCGCTTTATGTCTCAATCAAACTTGAAACGGCCTGAAAACATGATGACTGTGGGGGTAGAGAGCTCTCTGTAGAGAGCAATCAGCTTGGTGAAATTAAAGTTACATCTTTGTGTCTATGACCAGTGTTTACCGAGCTTGATGACTGATGAAAATAAGCTGACCACAGCATCACAAACAAAATTTACTTAAATTGTTACTGCTTTAAAAGGCACAATATATAAGATTGTTTTATTAAAATATCCAAAAACCACTTGCACAGTGTTATATATTTCATTCAGTTGTGTACTTAAATTATCCTAAATGTTTCCAAGAATTTGTAAATTCAGAGAAAATCACAATTTTAAATAGTGCCCATCCCTCCCTTGTCACTTGTCACCCTTCAGTGACGTAATATCTGCGTTATCCCTGGTTTCCGCTTGTACTGCATAGTAATCATGGCAACAGACACGGACAGCTGCGTAACGTCTAGCGGTGTACTGTTGTTGTTTCGTTCCTACATGGACCATGGCAAGCAACTTTGGGACAAAAGGAAAAATAAAACGAGGATCAATATCGGCTTGGCGTTTCTGAGATGGCGAGAACTTTGTGACAAACTTCGACTTGACAGAAACGGTGCTCTTGCACGTTATTAGACAAGGTAAGCAAATGTAGACTACATAAGACTAATGAATGTTATATAGCTCAACACGACGAAGTGTTAGAACATCATCAGTATGATATTCTAATGTTGATCTAGCTTACTGTTAAGTCTCATACAACCAACAAATTAACATTACAACTTTCATCACACTCAAATGCAGTTTAGTATGATAGTGTAATGTTAGACCAAGTGAAACAGCGCTGCGTTACCTCAGTTTTAATTCGTCAAATAAACTGACTTGAATGAGTAGTACTTCAGCACTTGTGAGTAGTTCGATACAATGAAACGTCCTCGTTTATTTATATCCCCCAGGACACTCTGATATCTGTCTCTCATTAGCAATCACGTGCCCTGCCTCATTCCACAGTCATGTTAAAAAACATGCATTCACTCATCTATAACATTATTTCGCCGTAAACCTTATTAGATCCATCGGCATGATGACAAGTTCCATGATTCCATGCTCACTCACTGCATCATCAACCTCCGCCTTTGTTATTGAGTTTAGCGACCCCTAGCAGTGAAAAAATACATATTGTGCCTTTAAGTTATTATTTTGTTATAGATGTAAAAATGCATAAAAAACTAATATTTATAATTGGTTTTAATTAAGAGAATATTATTTAAATAGTTAATGTAAAAATACAAATAGAATTGTTATGTTTATTTAACTAGGAAAATGTGACAATGTATAACTGGGACATGAAAACATGGGAACATAAAAAAAACCCTGAGGACTTTGCTAAAATCCATTCATCCATCCATCCATCCATCCATCCATCCATCCATATCTATCCATCCATCCATCCATCCATCCATCCATCCATCCATCCATTCATCCATCCATAGATTGTTTCTAATACAGCTGACCGTTCATATTTCACAGCTGTCCAGCTCTGAACGACAGAGCTGCAGTGAAATCTGACAGCGCAATTCAGGAGAGGCTCTAGAGGCCGACTAAAGCCAAAAACACAAGTGACCTGCAGCATTGGAGTCAAGTCAATTGCTTTATCTCTCCCTCCTGGCCTTCTTCAGCCCACTACACAGAAGTATGGCAGGAGTGCTCTTCAGAGAATTCAGCACTGATGCTCTTAAACTTTAACTCAGAGTTAGTGACGGTGACTCGGTTGGTCACATGAAAGACAGACAGCCATAGAAACCTATGGGATTTTATGCCTCATCACTGTCTTTTCAAATGAACCTAAAATAGATCATGACCAAAGGTTCACTATTACAAATAAATGTTCTTCAATGGTTTTTGGACAAATGAAGTTACATTACTTTTCAAGTCTTTTATGGTACTACTGGAATAAGAATTTATTATGGATAAGGATTCATCAACAATGAACAGTATTTTTTAATACATTTGAACCATTATACTTTATATATGTACTTTATGTACATCAGGGCTTCACAGGGATTTTCACAAGATGCCACAGCTCTATTTATTAGTATCAGTATCATTGTAGAATGATTGCAGTGATTGGGTTGAGGAGTGCATCTGCATAGAAACTGAAAATAATAAAAGTATTTTTACTCTGTAACTTTGTTAGTATGAACCATCCAGGGAATTATTTGGAAAATGTGTGTTCACACTTCAGTATACACATAGGCATAATTTGAAGGTGGGGCAGGTGGGACACATCCCTACCACTTTCCGCCAGGATCGATATTGTCCCTACCTCTTTTTGAAACATCTCGCAGCACGAATCTACCTAATACAAATGAAGCATCTCCAGCCAACTAGCAGAGCATTAATTTCGTTCGTTTGTTAAATAAGAGGCGATCTGGCGCTGGAATGTGTTGTTTTTGAAATCATGCTGAGTGCTTGCTGCCGCTGTTATCAGTGGCTGAAGGCAATGTGCTCTCTTGGCGCTCGTGTCTTCACACAGATGAGTGCTTCAATCTATCACTTAGCGCTGTTGCGGAGACTCTGTTCATTCCGGTAAAATCACAAAACAAAATGCACACAAATGTGTCCATGCTTTGACATATAATCCCTGGTGAACATCTTTGGTTTTAATGAGGAAAAAAAAAAACTATATGAGGTTGGATAAGTTCTACCACCAGCCCATTACAGAACACAAACATTATATGTGAATCTATATATTTATTCACTGATGTGAAGAATCTCAGGACAAGTAAGTATTATAGTAGATAGTATTAAACTCAAATGTGCTATTGAAATTGATTTTTTCTGAAACTGTTATTGTATCAGCAAATGTGAATGATGATGTAATGGCTCGTTCTAGCAGCATCTTCTACTGAAGGTACTGAGTAAATGAGGAAAACTCAAGCAATACATACAAAAGACAAAAGATCTACACTTTTACATTAGCTAGATTCCAACAGTATCAAGAACAGGCATTAAGCTGAGCATGAACCATGTTCTACACTCAGATGGTTTGACAGATGGCTCGAGATACCATCGCACCGTTAGTGTATGGTGACAAACGCTTACACAAATACAGCATATGCAAAGAGAAAGCGGAAAAAGACAGAGAGAGAACGTGAGCGAGAGTCTGTGTGCGAGCTCTTGACTGGCCTTAGTCATGGCGTATCAGCCTGTATCAGACTTGTGTCCCAAGCCTTTCTCAGCGGTGTGCTGGGCTGTGTTCCATATCAAAGAACCACAGCATCCCACTTTAATCCTATGATATCAGAGCTGTACACTCCATCAACACTGATAATACTCTTCAATTAGCACTCAGAGCACCGCAGTCGCACATATCTGCTGTTACCGCTGCTGCACGAGTGATTCCTGCAGTACGCCATCCTCTGCCTCTGTCAGCTTCATTAAACAAGTCCTTAAATGCATCCAGCAGGTTATTTTATAGAATTAATGCAATATAATTCATAAAAATACTGTCTCAAAACATATTGAGCTGTCTATCTACACTTACTAAAATGTATGGTTGTGGTGCCATACCATAATTATGGTGTCAGATGATGCTTTACATTGCGTTTGGCAGATGCTTTTACCCAAAGTTTATCATCGCACTTCATTCAAACAAATACTTTACATCATCAGTTAATGAATTACCTGGGAACTGAACCAATTACCTTGGTGTTGCTAGCATCATTCTCTACTTTTTGAGCTATAGGAGCACTTTTATATATATATCTATCTATCTATAAATATATATATATATATATATATATACACACACTAGAGTTCAAAAGTTTGAGATATGTGGGAGAGAAATTAATACTTTTATTCTGCAAGGATGCATTCAAGTTTTCATGAGTGAGAGTAAAGATATTTATGTTACAGAACATTTCTATTTTATTTAAATAAATGTTTTTTTTTTTTCTTTTGAGCTTGTGATTCATTAATGAATTCTGATAAAAGAAAAAATATTAAGCAGCACATTGATAATAAGAAATGCTTCTTGCACCAAATTATCATATTAGAATGATTTCCGAAGGATCATGTGACACTGAAAACTGCTTTGCATCACAGGAATAAACTGTATTTTAAAATTGAAAACAGTTATGTTAAATTGTAATAATATTTCGCAATATTACTGTTTTTACTGTATTTTTGATCAAATATATTTGACAAGCATATGAGACTCCTTTTAAAAACATGAAAACAATTTTACCAAACCCAAACTTTTCAATGGTAGTGCTTAGTATTGAATGATGGCCAAATTAATTTACTTTGGCATTTCTATTATGGCATTACCATGGTCCCATATCTGAAAACCATGGTACTTTTTGTAAACAGTATTTTTGTGGGCATTATAAATACACATATGATGCCCAAAAACTGAACTCTAGGTAGGCAGCTTACCACGCATCTTAAGATTTGTGCATCAATATATTCATCACGTCTTACAGAGACTTTAACACACTCACTGTGCTGTTTCTCTGCAATCTGTCGATGTAAGTGGCACAAATGAATATTCCCTCAGCCGATGTTCTGTGCATAAAAGCCTATATCCCCTTCAACTAAAACCCCAGGCTCTTCCGAAGCAAAGAGGAGGATTTGCTTTTTTATGGCAGAATAAGGCATCAACATTTTGATTACGACAGGTTCAATTTGTCCATCTGTCCTCTGAAAGTCACAAGGCCAGACTAAATTAGTCATTCAATTACTGTGCTGGAAGAATGATTGCTCCGCTTGGTTAAGGGAAATACCTCATTTATATTGCATAGCTCCATTGTAGCTCTCCCGGAAGCGAGGGCGGCAGCGCCACACGCCTAAAGCCGCACTTGTCCAAACTTACAGGATTTTCCAATCTGTCTTAAATGTCAAGGATTCATTTAGTATTCCTTGCTCTATTTTAGGAGATTTTAGGACTCTAGGATCTGACACACTTGCTGCACTGCAGAATTAAGCTATTAGAGAAGTTCAGCAAGCACTTACAGCAGATCCTATGAAGGAGAGAGGGAGACAGAACTCATCAAGACAATGAGCTCTGCAGACAAACTGAGAAGACAGAAAGAGGACAAGTCAAGGATGAAAAAAAAATAGACGAGGGTTATCCAGAGCATCTATATCTATGAGGGAAAATAGACAGAAAACGAAGGAATGGAGAAAAGAGAGGCAGAAGGAGGGAACAGAGGGAAGAGAGGAGGGGGTCTTTTGTTTATCAGGCTTTACCCAGCAGCATGCTGCATTTTCATGAAGCCAGTCAAAGAGGGGCAGCATTCAGATTCTGAACGCACAGGGTTGATTCATTATTTAATGCTCACATTAGCATGAATGTATTAGTGTGCAGGTCCCTCTGGAGACACCTGCTCTCACATCTCCCTTTCCACTTTATATTCCTGAACTTGTTGTCCTCCCAATACCAAAGATTTCCATTGTCCAAACTCAAACAAAATGGGTCGACAGACGGCATGTTGGGTAGATGATGGTCAAAGCCTAAGGAAAATCTACACTGGTGAATCTCACAAACAATTATTTTCATGCCAATTCAGAATATTTTATTATTTGATTCTCATTGCTGCAGTATTGTAATTTTACTATGTAAATCATTGATGCTTTAAAGGCAGTACCACAAATAATACCATGATTTATAAACACTTTGTAATTTAATAATTTCAAACTGGAAGTTATGTCACAATGCACCATAGTATTTTTATGGAAGTCAATGGCTACTCTCTAAAAAAAAAAATAGAAACAAAAAGATGGTTCTTTAAAGGTTCTTTACACATACTAACAGTCCTATTTGGAATCGTATGGCTCTGAAGAACCCTTTATATGCTGAAATGGTTCTTTGTGTTAGAGTTTAGGGTTCTTTATTCCCACCTTTTTTTTGTTTTCAAATCTGTAACTGTCAAAGCCACATCATTACTCATTTTCTGGACCTCAACCATCCAACTACAGACTGTCAACACACTCAACAGGTAAAAGATTTATTTCTTAATAAATTGTAACTGATTTCTTATCAATCATGTCTTTGTCTCTTGTGTTTAACAGAATATGTAGGTGTGAGCAGCTCAATTCAGCGAAGGACACTTCTCTACTCTTCTCCACTAAGTAACAGAAAAATTTAATTGTTAGATTTTTTTAATTATTATTTGGGTTTATGCATAAACATACCTAGTAACAAAAAACAAAAACAAAAAAAAGCATTAAAAGCTATTCTGTGACTTTATTTCACTTTTCCTTTTAACATTGTAAAGGGCTCACATCAATTTTTGTCACTTGTGGCCTTCATAAACATAATTATTTTTACATAAACAAATGGAAGAGAGAGATTGTAACTCTAAACTCAATTGAGTATTTCAGATGCTGTCACATCCCACAGCCTCATCATCTGCAGAGAGAAACCGCCACTCAATTACACCAATGGACTTAAAGACATTATCGAGAATTGTGAAAATATTTCACTCGAACTTAGTCTTCATTGGGCTTACATCTATTTTCTGTTTCTAATTTGCGTTTTATTTCCTTATGTATTTATCAGTTGTTAGAGCACTGTTGACAGACACAGACATGGGCAGACAAGGTAAGTAACAACTTAACTGTTTATTGCAGAGACAACAGAGTGATGAAGGTGAGTGGAACAGTCACTAGTAACTTGAAGGATGACTTAACTTGAAGTAAGATAGTGAACGAGTGGGCGGATCTGGTGTTGATGGTGTGATGGGTGTGGTGACTGGCTCTGTGACAACTGTCACACATTTTTGTATAATTATTATATATATTGTCATAATTTCACATGTCAATAAAAAATGAAAGTACATAATTGACACAACTTGCTGTTTTTCAGGTAAACCCGAGACATAATAAGACCAGGCTGATAACAACTAGATAATTTTATTAGTAATTTTTAACTTAGACAAACTTTAAATTGGCTTAAGAAAGTCGGACCAGAAAGTTTGAAGAAGTTTTAAAATCTTGAAGTTTGAAGGTTTTCAGTTTGAAGTATGAAGTTTAAAGTACTTTAAAGGTTGACAGTTTTGAAGGCAATACAGTCAGATAGATAGATAGGTGGGTTCAATGAGTCTCAATTGATTAGAAATAGTACAAAGAATGGCAGCTTAATTGAGTCTTATGGGCTTCTGTAGCTTCTGTAGCTCATTTTAACATTCTGTCATTGAAAGTCTATGGGATTTTTTCAGAATTTTAATCGGAATTTTAAGGAAAACCGTAAATCCGATATATTAGAATTGATTTAGCACACTAAGTCTGACCCAAGTTTGGTGGTTCCAGCTTTAAAGCTATAGCAGAAGCTATAGAGTCAGAAATTTTAGTCTTACATAGTGTCTTACACCCCGGATGCGAACGGCGCGATGCGTCAAAAGACAACAGAACCCATTATAATCAGTGATAATGTTTACACTGGATGCGGCGTGGCTCAACAAATTCCTGACAGTATACGGATTCCACATTCTATTTCTGACGTAGTCCAAGTGCTTTGCAATGGTTGTTTTTTTTTGCGTTCAGTGTAGACAGCGTTTAGCTGTTGCGGCGCAATAAAAGTCGTGTCTGGTGTAGACACGGTGTCAGCAGAAGACCACTAAGCACCACTAATAAAGGGAATGCATTGACGTCACTTTCCCGCCGGAACACGCTCCCGCAGCCGGACTGTGTGGCAAAAGTCTTGTTTAGTGTAACAACTGAAATTCTGAGCTTTCTATCATTAATTCCTGTGTTCTGGGTTTTGATCTTTGTCTGTTTCTTGGATTTCCCTTTCGCCCTGAGTTCCCTGCCTTATCGTTTGTTTGTTTGTTTATTAGAGGGATTGTCCCTCTGAAAAAACTGCATTTGGTCCTCACCTTCGAGTCTTGGAGCAGTACGTTGCATAATGGTCCTGAAAGAGACGACTTCCGTTATTTTTCATGTTCTTATTTTTATTTGTTGACAGGAGATTCACCTGGATAACAGATGTATCATGTCCAAACCATGTAAGATTGTATCTGCATCCTCCACAGCACATTCCTGGCTTTCATTTTTCTACAAAACTCATTTTTTCATTTTCTCAGCAGCCATATGCTCCACTCTGACACCGCAGTGACAAGGAGAAAGAACAGAAACATGTAAAGAATAAGCAAATAGGAGACAGCTCCCTTTCGAGCACTTTTTAGGGAATACGTTATACTATTGACAGAGATGCCCCTGACATTGAGGCTTTTGTCTGGTTTTGTAGAGGCTTTATCTTCAAAAAAAAAAACATTCATATCCGTTCAAAGCCAGCCTAGCCATGCTCTAGTAAAAGCAGGAAACTAACAGAGCTAAGATCCTGGGTCCTGCACACAGCCAAGAGTCATTGGCATTCCCACTGTGTGCCGTCTGAGGCCGTATGTTTGTGTGCTTTTATCTGCAGGAGAGAAGATCTCTCAAATAAAGAATTAGATCATGTGTACTCGCTGCTTCACCTGCCAGTGCTCAAGTCTGAAGAAGCACTGCCCTGCTAATATCATAGAGAGAGAGAGGGACTGAATGAAGGATAGAAAGAGAGAAAGAGACAGAACTGGCCATTTTTGAGAGGGCTGTGACATGCATATTGAAAGGCTAGGTCAGAGGTTGTGGTATTTTTCAAGGCTGCTGAGAGCAAACTGCAATGACCACTGCTGGTATGAATAAGTGATTCATTATGCATCAAATGAGGTCATAGAATTACTGGACATTTTCATTCAAATCAACTTACACTATGTGAACTGCAGAGACAGTCACCTTGAAACAACTTTCTCAGGGACATGCTGATGAGTTGGACTCTATCTGCACCTTTCCGGGCCACGAGTCACAGTGAACTGAATCTGACCCTTTTTGGGTTCTCTCAGGTCAAGGTGTGACGACCCTCTTAGCCTCTACTGATAGATGCTGTAACTACACCATTCTGCTGCATCTTTCTCCATTGATGGTCATTCAATAAAAGGCATGTATTCTCATGACATAAATGAATGCAATTCTTTTTGCATTACGGTAATGAGAACTGGGTAAACTCTATCGCTCAGAAGTTTGCAAAGCTGAATTTTCAGCATCATTACTCCAGTCTTCAGTGTTACACAATCCAGCAGAAATCATTCTAATATGATGATTTGCTGCTCAAGAAGCATTTATTTTTATTAGCAATGCTGAAAATAGCTGTGCTGCTTAATATTTTTTCTGGATTCTTTGAGTATAATGGTTCGACAGCATAGGAAGAACACAACATATTTCAAATAGAAATCTTTTGTACCATAAATATCTTTCCTGTCACTTTTCATTCATTTTAATGCATCCTTGCTAAAAAAAAAAAAAAGAACTAGTTTCTTTAAAAAAAAAAAAAATCTGTATTTGATGACCAAATAATAAAAAATAATAATAATGTGAAATGTTTTGGACAAGTTCTTACAATATGAGGCAGGATTTTGGTCACTGTTTCAGGAATGTGATGTATACTGGCTGCTCACCCCTTTGCAGATGGCCACAGCCTCCTTGGACATGGATTTGGGATAGGACACATGGTGCTCCATGATGGACTGAAAAAGCTCATCTTCATCCTCACCATCAAACGGGGGCTATGGAAAGAGACAGAGCGAGAAGAGAGGGTTAAGATGACAGGAAGATTCTGTTTGCTATTACTATAAATGTTTGACAATAATAACATGGATTATGTCTCGTTTGCTTGCAGCTTTCACTCATGTCTCTTTAACATAAGAAATTTGAAAGTCATCACCATAAAAGTGCCTTTTCAAGCCTTGTTTATTTAGGGAAGACTAGAAAAGAGAATTACGACATCCTTTTGTCAGGGCAGCTCTACAGCAGCAGCAGCCTCCCCTGGAAACAATTCAGACTTTTTTCTTCAGCGTTCAAAGCTTGACTTGTTTCAGAACAATTCATAAATAATTGACTGAGCCCGATAGGCATGAAATACTTGCCGTTAGTCTCGGGAGATTTGCAGAGCGTAATTAATAAAAACTGACCTTGAGATAGCGAGAGGTGATTTACTGCAAGCAGCAGAGAGGAAATGAAACGGCGAATGAGAGAAGGCCAAAAAGGCACAAACCCCTTGACGTGGGTCTTCTTGATCTAGGTTGTCATAACTCTTACCTGCCCAGCCAGCATCTCGTACAGCAAAACTCCAAAAGCCCACCAGTCCACAGACTTTCCATACGGCTGGTAAGCGATGATCTGAAACGGACACACACAGAGCATAAGGCGTAAACAGAACCAATTACAAATGAGTAACACTCCAAGGACAACTGTAATTATTTAAAATAATCCGTGCCATCAAGCATGCTATGGAGTTTCAGGAGCCCTGAAGTGTTCATGGGGCATTCAACATGTGTCCCTTTATGTACTGTAAAGTGTCTTGCACACAACATGAAAGAGCTTAAGCTCTGAGGACCAGTGGCCGGTCGCAACAGCTGGACATAAAAAAGTTGGGTGTAAGCTCTATGCTGGACTTAGTTACGTCCTGCTTTTCGATGAATATTTACACCTGTTGCACCATGTAAAACTACGACTAGGTGCAGCAACGCTTAACGTAGATGATGCGCGTACCGCAATGTTCACGTTCCTATGGTAACAAATGTGAATTTATTGGCTCCGACGAATCGATGAAAAACTACTGTTGAGCCGAAAAAATGAAAATTTAATTACTCAGATTGTAAAACAAGAAAAATTATTGAGCTATTCATTAAGTATATGCATATTTTGGTATGGAAGCAAAACAATTCAGTAACGAATAAAAAAACAAGACATCTGGCGAAAGACAGACAGCTGTTTATTCGGTGTACAAATTTATGGAGCAAGTTATAGGCTAGTTTACACGGTGTACAGAGTAGCCTACACAAATTTATGGAGCAAGTTATATTTTAATAACGCATTCAACTTTTGCCGATAATCCCGACCTGCCTTTAGTACCGAGGAGAGCTCTGAAAAACACGACGACAGCCATCTGATCGTGGAGCCCGTATACCAGACGCGCCATCATCTCAACGTTTTTATTTGCCTTTATTTTCATCATGGAAACAAGTCGAGACTTCTCACTTTATACCTACTTTTGACTAGGCGTAAGATTTAGTCTCAGACGTGCGCTACGCCCAGATGGTGCAATAGGTATTAATTCTACGCAGGACTTAAAACGCATTTTACGTTAAGCTTAGTCTTACGACCAGGTGTACGTCCAGCTGGTGCAACCGGCCCCACATGACCCTGAAATCCTTTCACTCCTACAGTGTACTGTATTGTGTCTGGGTTTGGAAGTGTGTTGTTGACATGAATCCATCTCTAGCTCATGCTGCTGCTGTTAAACTTGGAGCTGTACCATCTGGTGCTCAGTGAGATGAACGTGAAATGTCTAATCAACGTTACTCTCTATTGCATGATGCTACCTCTGGGTAACACACCCATTTTCTTTACTATGAGCATATGACTATATGAGATGGCAATACAATGGTTAATATTCAAAGGATGACTTTCAGTAAAACAATACAAAGCCTTCTTGGACATACTATGCCCAGGTCATTTCACAATCATCTTTTGGCATCTCAGGAAACATCTTTTGGATTTAAAACATTTAGACATTTGCATAAATGATTTCTATGTCATGTGGGACTGAATTAAGTGATTTCTAAAAACAACATTGTATCAGAGAATGCAGCCATTATAAAGAATACTGTAGTTATTGTGTGTTGTGTTATTTATTCATATTTTTTGTATAATTTATTAATAAGGTGTCTAACCTCTTGGTATTTACCTGACATTTAAGTTGAATTATCTACTGTATAATGTTAAACTAGAGCTAGTTATATTAGATTCTGTCATTATGTTAACTGTTACACTTAGCACAATAAAAATGTTTTAAATTATTGTTCTTTGCCGTTTTAACATTTTTAATATTGTAAAATTTATAGTCACCCGTGACTAAATCCGACACACCTGACACAAAGTCCTGTGTTTGATTCGTTTCCTTCTATTGTGGCACAGCATTGCCAAAATACCTCATGAATAATCTCATATCAGAAACTAGTTTTAGAAGGAATATTTATAGGAGGTCCTTTTTATACTACCAATCAAACGTCTATATTATATATTATTTTTAGAAGGAAGAAATTAATACTTCAATTCTAGGATGCAATAAATTGATAATAAGTGACAGAACATTATGCTTATCGTATGTTACAGAATATGTCTAGTTTCCCATAGTTCAAAAAATAAATACACTTTTAAATTGCAAAAATATTTCACAATATTATAGTTTTTACTCTAAATTTGATCAAATAAATGCAAGGGTTTTCTTTTGAACAATGAACATATTAAAAGAGTTCTTGCCAGTTTACCAACTTTTGAACAGAAGTGTAAAAAGTACCTCCTCCACGTATTCTTTTCATATATAGTTTTTGATTACTAATTAAGTTCTTTTTATGCAAGAAAAATTAATCAAACATTTTTTTAAACTTTTTTTTTTTTCATTTTAATGAATCTGGTAAAATGATTGGTCAATCAGTCCAAATAATACTGAAAACTTACTTTCTCACCTAGCTGATGACTCGGATGACTCACTTGCTTACTAAACTGCATATTTTCATGTATTATCCCAATATAAGATCAGTCTAATTACTGACCGGTGAAAGTGGGTAAGTGTGAGACCAAGTACAGGTGAAGAGTGAAAGCCGTGGTAGATGTACTACTGCATTAGCAAACGTCCATAAATTATACACACATGAAATATGTAGGCCACTAGCTCTTCTCTCTCATTCAATACTTCATTACTCATCTACACACATGTACAGGATCATTTCTGAGCACGTACCTCAGGGGCGATGTAGTCAGGGGTCCCACAGAAGGTCTTGGTGGTGACTCCATCCAACATGTTCTCCTTGCACATGCCAAAGTCAGCAATTTTGATATGACCCTCTGCATCCAACATCACGTTATCCAACTTTAGATCTCTGATGCAGAAAGAGGTGAGACGAGTCAGTGGAGAACGCAAATGAGCAAGAACAAGGAATGACTGTGAGACTGTGTTATTCAAGTATGTTTGATAATGTGTTATGGCTGGCAAAAATTGTGTGTGTGTGGGTGTGTCAATCATGACAACTCTCAAAATAGTTTTAGCATGTTATTGAATATGGGAATGCTAATGTATTTGGTCTTGGCAGACTAGATCTGCTACGCTGCTGCTGCTGTTGATTACTGATTCTGCTGCAGAACAATTATGGACTTGCTACTGCTAACAGATACAGAGACACACTGCTGTGAGCATGTCAGAAATACTGCTGCTGCCTGAATAGACATACATCAATCCCCTAGCAGATCTAAGCAGGTGGAGCTGGGGGAGGTGGAGGATTTCAGAGGAAATCTGAACTACTCTACAGCAAACACTGAGTCAAACTATTTACAGTAAATGTTGAGCAAACAATCTCATTGGCTGCATACACACACACACACACACACACACACACACACACTAGAGGTCTGCAAACCAACCCGAGCCTGATGGGTCCTGAAGAACTCGTGGGTTTTGGGTAGGTTTCAGGTTAAAGTGTCATGAATAGCTTCGGGTTGGGTTAATAAAACTATATAGGCTATAAGGTTTGCATGCCGTCTGCTGTGTTGTGGCCGAAAGAGCATGTGAGTTTGGGAGTACATTTATAGGCTATATAATTTGTATAGGCTATTAACTGTTTTGCGCATATGCTCCCACTTTTGCGCACTCTTTCAGTCACAACACAGCACACGGCATTCAAACCTTTAACTATGCGTGCGATAAGACAAAAAATTACTCAGGGAAAACTTATTACAGTGGTAAATGCAGGAAGAGCTGCACAACCAATTCTACTGTATAATAGGGAAAATATTCGTCAGACTCAGTCACTCCTCATGTTTGCTGCATAACAGGTGAGCCTGGGTATTGCACACAACATGCAACACAACATTTAGTTTTTTTTTTAGCTATTTAGCTTATTTCCCTAAAGTATTTTTAATGAAATGCCATATGGATGCATCATTTTCAAATGATTCACAGAAAGTTAATAAATTTACCATCTCTATAGCTGTACTTCAATCCAAAACAATATTTAATCACCTTTCTCAAGTCATGACCTAGCCTAACAATGCAGAATTAATGGCGAAATGGCAGTAAAGCGTATAAAATCATTGCAATTTTCATTCACTCTTTTTGTCACCAGCAAAATCATCTCAACTACACCATTAATATTTATTACACTGGTCGAACTATGCAGCTTTATAAAGATAAGCACAGGTGAGCTTGATGAAGGAGATGAAAAGGGCTTTGTAAAGAATTCATGAGTGTTGTCTGTTTGCAGTGGAAACATGTTTTGTGTTAACAGCCTGGATCACAGCCCTACTTCCTGTTTAGGCCATCGTCCAGGGGCTGTCTTGCTACACAGGTACAAGGAAAAAGAATAATGTTTTTTGTAATGTAATAAAACGCAAAACAATTCAAAACTCTGCACTGTTTGATTAAATCGCAGGCCATGTTTAATTAATCACAACTCAAAATGTCCAATGTTTTTTTGTCCAAAAAAAAATTTGTGGAAAGAAATTGTGTTGTCAATGTTTCCCTGGCTGAATGATCGTCATTCAGTTAAACAACAGTAAGATAAATTGAACGGACAGTACTTCCATCCCTCAAAGCCTTGTTTTTGTTTGAGTTACACTAAATACAGCATAGACTCTGACGAAGATCAATTGCCATGTGTAAGCAAGTGTGTTTTGGTGTGTGTTGTTCTGGAAGAAAGTCGTCTAATACCCCAACCCCACTAAAGACCCTTGCTGTGGCCATAATGTACAGTCAATTGTTATAAGGAAGTCTCCTTTCACTTCTATGTGTGACTGATATGTGTGTTGGTGTCTGGGCTTCACTCACCTGTATATAATACCCTTCAAATGCAGGAAGAACAGGCCTATGGCGATTTCTGCAGCATAGAATCTAAACACACACACACACTTGAATCAATATGAACATCTGAGCACAGGATATTAATCAGTTTATCTGCTTTTCTTGGACAATGTGGATGGTCAGAAGCTGGTCAGATGGTCATTATCACAAAATAAACTCCAACACGAAGTAGAGGGGTCTGCATAGTGTAATGACTGACCAATCAGAATCAAGTATTCCAGAGGTCTGTCTAATAAATAATATATAAAGGTGTGTTTGATAAAGGTGCCTTTTCTGTTGAGAACACGGAGCCCTCGGAAAAGACATAAGAGAGATAAAGCAAGCCAGATATCTGTTATTAATACAAGCATGCAGTAATCTTTTATTTATCAGGTGGCGTGTTTGTCTGTCCCATATTTTAGAGCAACATTTGAAGAGAATTAGCATTTGTGTTCAGTGACTAATGCAGCTGGGGGTGGAGCAGAAAACAGGACTCAGTACAGAGCCAGATTATGTCAAAAGATAACTTCTGTTTCCAGGCCAGAGCGACAACCAGCCTTCGGCTATCGCCACTCAGAGAGAGAGAAAAATGAGAGGTGAATTCCCTAAACATTTGCAAAACTTTTACAGCTTCATTTGCGCTTCATGTACAAAACTCAGCAAGATTTGTCTGCCGCAATTAGCAGTGTTATTACCATTTGCGGTAATAGTCACTAAATGGCTTTTCGTTTAAAACAATGTTTGTGTGTACCATGTGAATAAATGGTGGCTATATATCCAGATACTGAAAGAATAGGGGAGGAGGAGCAAAGAAAGAAGAAAATAGTAATAATGGGAGCTTTTACACGAGGCACGTTTGCTGTTGTCCGAGTCTGTGTGCAATTGTTCCCAGCACCCCCGCAGCATCGGTCTGGTTTCACACTGCCTTGATTGTATCGAACCCTGGGGGCATTTGCGTTAATCTTACGTCAGCACAAATGTGCACGCCGCATGATAGAAAATAGAACACAGGTCAATTTATTGTCTTTTTTTATTAATTTGGTGCTATTATGCACAACAGAGTAAACGACACTTGGATTTACTGTATGCGAAGCATGAAGGCAGCATTTTGCTGCTTGCAAACAGACTCTTTTGAGGAAACAGCAGATTGTGAGCAATTCATTTGCCGCTCTGATTGCACTCACTCTACACAATGAAACTACACGCTCACTCTCACTCATATCCAAGGTAAATCATCACAGCCCTATGTTTTGTTGAATTAGTGACAACGTCATTGTATGCGCAGGCTACTTTACTTCCTAAACAAGTCCACACCCGAGACCAAGTTGCTTTCACATTCACACCAATCGCACCAAAGTTCTGGGGCAACCACCTCCTAAAGGGAGTCTCGGCTTCAGTACTATGGTGCGCTCCCAGGTCCACATGAAAACTTTCACATAACCAATTTTTCATTCGAACTGTGCCCCGTTTTAAACCAAACTGCCAGTGTGAAAGCATCTTGACTCTTACAATCAAATAAGACCGACTCTCATTATGTCTTATAGGCACACTATGTAAATTTTCGCTGCTAGATGTCGCATATTGAAAACAAAGGTGTAGCTCGATGACGCAGAGATTGAGTGCGGAATCTTGGGAGCTGTCGTCTTCACCTCACAGCTGGTGGAAAAGAATCGGGATAGGACTTGGGCAGAAATCATGTTCATGGAAGATATTATTAATGTTACAAGTGTTGTTGGAGCTGATTCAGGACGCTGCAAATGAGAGACGAGCACGACACGCACCTCGAGAGCAGTGGAACTTTTACTATACCCTAGTCGTCACTTCCGCTTCTTCCAGTCAAGCATGTGTGAGGTAACACAGTGCTGTTTTATCATATTAGATACATTTGAGTGTGGTGAAAATGATGTTATGTTACTTTGAGCGCTTGCTTGGCGGCTGCTATGAGACACTTGTAAATAATACTTGACAATAATACTTTTCAGTCTATAAATGTAACCAAACAGTTATTCTCTTGTCTAATAAAACATAATATATTAAAGCATTTTTGGCGTTTCCATGGTTTCTACAAAATAAAACCCAAAGTCGAAGGTAGCGCAGGTATAATGTCATTGGTAGGCGACGCATGGACACGTTTTTCTCTGGATTAAAACATCTGGGATAATGTAAGTACACAAGTCAAAAAAATATCTAAGAATGTTCTAGTGCTTTTTTGATTTTTTATTCCAAAAATCTTACATATTGTGCCTTTAATACAGGCAAATTAAAGCCCTTCACTGTGTTCCATACAACCATTGTGGGATTTTGCATGTGGAAACCTGGATCTATTCAGCTACCAATAGCTACAGCATGCTGGAATCATCCCACGTCCTCCCTGTCATTGGGTGCTTATAA
Organism: Zacco platypus; assembly: GCA_038088235.1. NCBI lineage: Eukaryota > Metazoa > Chordata > Actinopteri > Cypriniformes > Xenocyprididae > Zacco > Zacco platypus. The sequence continues at coordinate 24,291,788 of CM076083.1, read as the reverse complement.
TCACCCTGACCTTTGAACTGTGCTGAGCTTCATATCCAACACAATGACAACGTGGCACTCCTCCACAGAGACGGGCTAATTCTTTATGATAAAGGGCAGACAGCAAGCTGCAAGCAGAGGAAATAGAGATGAAGCTTGTTAGATGTGGAGACAGAACGCGGTTCTGAGAGGAGATTACCGCAAAGGTCAGCTCAGTCATCTACTGCCAAGGTGCCGTCCATACTGAGATCACCCTCAAAAGACTGTCTATTTGCTTTTGGTTCGTTCTTTCTTCAAATTAGTTACAGGGTAGTTCACAGGAATTTCAGATTGTATGTGACGATTTTAAATGAATTCAGGCATCAAACTATATGACTTGTGACTGTGCTTTGTGAATGGATTGTGCTCCGTGTTCACTTTATTAGTACGAGAACCAGTGTCCTTTTCTTTTACAAATTTTAAACTAAAAAATTGAGAAGAGAAATAAGATGTAAGAGTAGGGGTGTGCAATATTGACAAAAAAAGTTAATATTTTCTTGGATTTTGCAGATAACAATAATTAGACGATGTGTTTTTGTGCTGGAACCTTGGCTGGTTTACACCTGTCGTGGACAGCTGATTGCCAAAGCTGATATTCATTCATATTTCATTTTCTTCATATTCTGCGTGCTGGTGGTTAGTTCACGGGAGTGACAGACATTAACATTTCATTAAGGGGTGCTATTCTGACTGGTACGGGCCATTTTTACCTTTTGAACTTTTTCTAAATCATTAGATCTACACATTATCTTTTCAAGTCTTACATTGAAACAATAAATATTATATCATGAGGCAATATAGGGCCGTTACCAATCAAATGTATTTTTTTTTACCAAACAATAGTATTTTTATCAATGCTTGAGTAGGAAAAAAAAAACCACCAGTTTTATTCAGAGGTCTAAACTGAGCAAAATGTGAAATGAAATTCTATAAATCAATGATATCTTTATAATAATACAGCATATTAACTACTTACATTAAATGCATATAAATGTCAGTTGTCAATCTATATCTACAAAAAATCATCTTAGTAAGATATATTTAAATGCTTAGTTTTTATTATGGAGGACAAACATATACTGCAATGCAATACAATGATGAATGAGAGATGAACAAATAAACAATCCTGAAAAACCTGATGTGTCATATTTTAACATGAGTTTATTTTTTTTAAATGATGTATGGATAATCAAGTAAACCAAAGTTGTTTCATTTCAGTAAGTGTTCATCTTGAAGTATTACTAACAATATAAAAGTTATTCCTATAAGATTTTGCATGTGTTCCACAACCTGACTATAAGACATCCGGACATTTATAAATTTATACTAAAAGGCCTTTTACTTGCTAAAAAAATCTATGAACTATCAATCAGATCACAGAAGGCATGATTGTGTACAACAGGTTTTCCCTGTTTATAGGGTTAATTGAGTTATGCATTATAGCTTTATGGCACTAATGTTATTCATTTAAACAGTTTAGGTCTTATCATTTCTCTTATCCTCTGTGTCTGGTTTTCTCTTATAGTTTCTTGTAGGTTACTTCTGAACAATAGTTGTGAAGTACAGTGAAAAAAAATCCAAAAGTTCAAATGACTGAGGAACAAAATAAGTGACTGTCTTTAAGAATGGGTCATTGAATCATTGCACATTGTAATCATTACTCTTTCAGTAATGAAACACTGCTGTGTGTAACTCCAAGACACATTAAGGTTTATCGGTGGGTTTGTTTGGAACTATTTTTCATTGGTTAAATAGTGCAAAGACAGACAATACTGACAATATTGTGTCTAAAATGTAACTCACAACATTACTTTCTTGTTTATTGAGATGTTGTACAAAATCAATATCCCAATCATGCTGATATTCGGGAAAACGGCACTGTTGCCCATGCGATGTTACTAAACTATGATATAAATATAAGACAAAAACTCACACAGGGGCATTTTTGCCACCATATCTTGAATTTGGGGCCATTCCAACTGCATTATACTAGGCTACATCATGCAGTGAAAGAGTACACTATCAACTTGTGCATTTGTTTGGTTTTTGCAAAGTGACCGTCGATAACGGCAGCTTGTTAAAACAACAATTACGATATTACCATAAACTAAACATATTGACACACCTATGTAAAAGGAAAAATAAGCTTTTTATATTTTTCATCTCATCTACTCAACATCTAATCAAATCACAGGGGGAGAGATGAATAGATGAATAGATCTGCAGAAATGGAGATAAAAAGAAAAAAGAAGAGTAAAATAGAAACTCAAAGATGAGGAGAGCAGGTTGACCTGGCCTTCGTACACCTAATTACGAATTATGCTGAGTAGACACCTCATTTCTCCAACAGGAGGGCACTGAGGAAGAGGAGGAGCGACAGCAGAACGAGTGGCCCAAACTAGTTTGAGGTCACTTTTAAGTGACAACACAGCACAGCAGGAAACTTTTTCTGCCCTTTGAATGTCCCTCCTTTCTATGCATCATCCGATTGGGCAATAACAAGGAGAGCACCTGTTCATTCTACAGTGTGTGCTAGCTAAATGAGTTTAACCACATTCAACAGGCACACATTGGTAAGCTTATCAATGACCTAATCATTGTGCTCATCGATGAACCAATTGGTGAGCTCATGGTGAAATAATCAATTAGCTGATTGAACAGCTCATCAGTGAGTTCAACTGTAAACAAGTTCTTTGAAGTCAACATTTAACATTGGTGAACTCATCAATGAACTCACCAGCCCTTCAGGATCATTGGTCAGTAATGTTTTGCTTTTGATTTGATTCTGAAAATGCCACATTTTTGCAGTGTGGCCATTTGATAGCGCTATGCAGAGACAGAGATGAGAGCTGTACTTACACAGCGTGGGGCTCCTTAAACTTGCCGACCTGCTGGATATGGTACATGAGATCCCCACCATTGATGTATTCCATGACAAAGTACAGGCGGTCCTGTAGACACACGGAGACAGTAGGTTAAGAGACAAACACTGGACAGTTGAGAATAGATGACAGAAAGTAAGACAGCTGAATTCTCTTATAACATCCAGCTGAATATAGAAAAGTTACAGAAAAGTTTTTCTTTCTTTTAAGTTTCTGATTATTATTTTAGACGGGAACATTTTAGAATAAAATGGGACTGAATAGTAGGTATGAAAATGTAACAATTCTGGTACCAATCAGATTATTAATCCTTGACGATACCTTCACTACAACAGAACACGATTCTGTAAGTTATGTTTAGTTTAATTGTATATTGATTTAATTTTCCCTGTTCCTGTTTCCCTGAGTACTCATGCATTGTTAGTCACCATGGTTTTGGATTTGACTTACATACCTGTTCCATGTTATGCTGATTAATCACTATATGTATTTAAGCCCTTATGTTTATGTCGTTGTACTATTATTACAATAATCTCCAGAGTTTTACTAGTTTGATTGTAATTAATAGCTTGTCTATGATATTCTTGTTTGTCGTGCATTTGCTGCAGCCACATAGTTATAAGTTCTTGGTTCATTTTAAATTGGACAGGACAAAAGTAGTAATTTAAAGTAACTGTAGAGTGATTCTGTTTCTTATTCACTAAAAAGAAACAGCTTATAAGAGTCATTCATTTGGGAATTTGATGGAATTAGTCATGCTGTATGTTTCTGATTCATTGACAACAACATTCAGGTATCTGACAACAATAAAGAAACAATAGTTCTGCAGAGTGGTTCATAACTGTTTGACTCACGAGTTAATCACTCAGGAATTGGATTATACTGGTCACAATGTATATGATTCACTACAAAATTATTTGTAAGAGTCATTCATTTGAGAATCCGACAGAATTAGTCATGCTGTGTGTATATATATATATATATATATATATATATATATATATATATATATATAAATATATATATATATATATATAGAGAGAGAGAGAGAGAGCATTACTAATTCCGTATATTCCATATTAAGAGTGAGATTGTATGAAATGCTGATGGAGTTCAGTGTATTGGTTTTACTGTCACTCAACCCTCTGCAAAAACATTTACTGTTAGTGACACAGGCCTATAAAACATTTTTAACACATCCACACACACAACTGCACACATTCACAAACAACTACACACAAGACAAATCCCAAGGCCAAAATCCAGAGATCAAAACACATTGGACGTCTTCATATCTGCAAGTTTCAGCCACATTTTCCCTGGGCTCCATTTTATTGGCTCTCTTCCTGTAATGATGAGGCTTATTTTGCATCAGTTGCGGGTGGTGTAATTTCCTGCAGTGTTGGTGGTGGTGATGGTGGTGGTGGTGGTGGTGTGTGTGTGTGTGTGTGAGATGGTCAGGGGAATTAGAGTCAGGGAGGATTAAGAGACTGAAAGTGATGAAGAGTGCGAGAGGGACAGGGACTGCTAGGCAGCAGTGCTTAAAGGAGGTCCCATCACTGTCAGAAAGGAAAGAGTGCAGGCGGGAAAGAGTCTTTACCTCACTCCACTACACACCAACTACCTAAACCCCCACAACTACAACACATCAGCATACAAAACCACACACACGCACACACACACACACACACACACACACACACACACACACACACACACACACAGACTAACTCTCCATTATAGGCTTGAGGATAATCTACATGACTGCAGCTGTTTGGCTGTCAAATACCTCCTGTGACTGATCCCCCTCCATAAAGAAATCCCCTCCCAACACCCCACTTGGGTATCTTGCCGCTAACCGGGCTTTATTTGCTCTTAACGAACGCATGTGCGAAGGAGGAGATGATTTAGAGACGTAGCTTCATTTGAGATCCAATGTGTTTTCAGAAAAATCAGGCATAAAAGAGCTTCAGCCACATGACGTCACAATCTTTTCCTCCCCCAGAGTCTCCTTGGTTTCTGACTCAGTACTCTGTATCCTTTGACTCTCACTTCCTGTCTCGATTTCTCCGTCTCTTGCTATCTTGCTGTCGGTGACAGGGGCTCATGCGGTGCTCAGTAGGATGTTGAGAGACGGCGATGCTGCCTGTCACAGCTCTGCTGTGGCCACAGATGAGTGCGTGGCGTGCTGCCCCCACTGTGAGCATGTCACATTCACATGACCACACACACACACACCATTCTTGTCGATGTACAAATTACTGCAGTCTCTGAGCACCGTGTGGGGGATGGGGAGGGATGGATTCAAGTGTGTGTGTGCATGTGTGTATGTTTGGTCGTGCTACAAAATGAAAGAATACAAAGTGACGCGTACCCACTTTTATGCTTATGTCAAAGAAGAGATGAGAAGTGAAAAGACGAAAAGAGAAGATGTATAATGAAACTACAGTAAAAGAGGCAAGAAGAGAAGACATGAGACTATGAAAGAATAGATGAGACAAGACTAGAGAAGAGACAAGACTGCAATAAAAGAGGTTATAAGAGAAGAAAAGAGGAGAGAAGAGGTGAGAAAAGAAAAGAGACCAGACAGAAGAGATGAGAAGAGAATAGAAGAGGTGAGAGGAGAAGTGATGAGAGAAAAGGTGAGAAAAGAGCAAAAGAGAAGAAATGAGATGAGAAGAGACAAGGAGAGAAAAGCAGAGATGAGTCGAGAAGGAACGAGAAGACATGAGAAAAGAGGTGAAAAGAGAAGAGGCGAGACAAGAAGAGAAGAGCAGAGGTGAGATGAGAAGGAATGAGATGAAATGTGAGAAGAGGCGAGAAGAGAAGAAATGAGAAGAGACGCGAAAAGAGATGAAAAGAGAAGAGACGAGAGAAGAAGCGAGGCAAAAAGACAAAAAAGAGAATAGCAGAGGTGAGATGAGAAGGAATCATAAGAGACAAGAGAAGAAGCGAGGCGAGAAGGAATGAGAAGAGAAGAGGTGAAAAGAGAAGAGATGAGAGAAGAGGCAAGACAAAAAAGAGAATAGCAGAGTTGAGGCGAGAACGAATGAGAAGAGAAGAGAGAAGCGGTGAAAAGAGAAGAGACGAGAGAAGAGGCGAGACAAGAAGAGAATAGTAGAGGTGAGATGAGAAGAGATGAGTGAAGAGGCGAGAAGAGAATAGCAGAGTCGAGACGAGAATGTATGAGAAGAGATGAGAAAAGAGGACGAAAACAGATGAGAAGACAAGAGAGAAGAGGCGAGATGAGAAGAGAATAGCACAGGTGAGATGAAAAGGAATGAGACCAGACAAGGGAAAAGATGAGAAGAGAAGAGAAGCTGCAGTACCATGGTCTGAAAGCAGGAGTGCAGTTGAGTGAGGAAGGGTGGTTTTCCTGACAAGGCCAACACTCTCTTCTCCACCATCGTGCATTCAACATCATCATCCTGGATCACCACGTCCTTCTTCAAGATCTTTATGGCAAACAGCTCATCTCCTCCCTTCCTTTCGGCCAACATCACCTACAAAATGGCAAACACAGAGAGAGTGAAGGTAGCAGGGATGTTCAGAGTTAAATAAACAAACACAAAACAAAGCATTTGAGCGAGCAAGAAGGAGAAAATGAGCAAAGCAACACCATGACACGACCCATGAGCTTCATTTATTAGGAGTGGATACACAGGCCTTTGACTGCGGATCAATACAGCAGCGTTTACACTCATTCTCAGCACGTTTAGAGCACGTTAGCCCAGAGAATACATCTGTAGTTGGGGCAGAGTGATATACAAAGACCGACGGAAGAGAAAAAGCTCTCGTGGCAGTGCGAGGACAATAAGGAGCAGATTTGAGTGTGGCTCAATGGCACGGTGAAGAAAATCGTGAGTGATGGGAGCACAGATTTTAATTGTGCTCATTTTTAGGATTGAGCCTAAAGGCACATGCACTACAGAGAAGAAACGAGACAATTGCAGAGAAAGAGAGGGACAAAAAATGGGAAGAAAAAGAGGGAGAAAGGTAAAAGAGTAGACAGAAAGACTGCACTGAGAGAAGAAGCGATAGAAATTAGGGAAGATTAAATTAAAAAAGTGAGGGAGAGACTAGATTAATATCATGTTAATATTATAATAAAAAAACAACATCAACAAAACAGACTAACTGAAATAAGATTTTTTAAATGACAAACAAACCTAACAAAAACACATTTTCCAAATATAACATTAAAACTAATCAAAACACAATGAAAAAGTCTAATTAAATTCATTAGCTTTAACAGCGCTAAACATCTTTTAAATAATGTCGATTAACATATCAAATACTATAACTAAAGCTAAACTAAAAAGTAACTGTACTGAAAAATGAAAGAAATTAAATTATAGTGTGAAAACAAATGAAACAAAAATAAAATTAGAAAAAATAAAATTAAAGCAAAAATGAAATGAAAAACAAATAAAATAAAAAAAGTAAAAAAAAAAATTAAAAAAAAAAAAAAAAATATATATATATATATATATAATTCCACTGAGCAGAGAGACTGACAGCAGTGAGGCCATTCGAAAAATTTTCTCCATTATTGAGACGTCTGTCAAAACATCCGTTACCATACAAACATAGATGAAACATAGATGACCTGACGAATGAAATCAAACACTGATCTCAATCACTACCAATTATCGGATAATTCAATAAAAGCACTAACATTTCAGGTTTTGAGTTTCACTTTCTATAGTACATTGCATTCATATGCAAATTAAGTAGATTTTTTAGTAGCATAAACTTAGTTGAAATGTTTTCAAAACTGTAGTTTTTCCAGTAACAAATTACTTTCTTGAACAAAAAGCACACTAAGACAGTAAACTAAGGCAGTATATCCTCTCAGCCAGAAAAAAGAGAGCCAGATTCTTTGCAGCAAATCCATTCATGTAAATAAATCCATTCAAAAAATTATTTCCTGGGTGGGATTTTAAGCATTTTTACATAGCAAGTTGATCTTTCAAGTTGTGGAAAGAGAAACATAATTATTTAGTTGGAGTTGGAAAGCTACAGATTCCAATTAGCTTCCCCAACACTGTTGTGCATGTGCGTGTGTGTGTGCACGTGTGTGTGTGTGCGTGCGCGTGTGCATGCGTGTGTGTGTGTGTGTGTGTGTGTACGTGATTGCATTTAAACCCAATCCAATACACCTGACACAGCCACAACCCTTCTTGTCACCAAACCAATGGCGCTTCATCAGTGTGTGAAAACATCTCTCTTGTAACATTACTCATTCTGCGTCAAGGTGACACAGTGAAAATCCTGAAAGAGGACAAGTAATTCTTAAAGAAACTTTACGGACAGTCTGACTCTGCCTTTTAACTCTCTGTAGAAAATAAATGCACATATTGAAATGAGCAGAGTTATTTCAGTGTAAAGGCAGCCCCAGATGGACACCTTGTGACTGGCGATGGGAAAAGAGAAGCGATACACTTCAACATTACAGAGGACACCATCTGCTCCTCACAGGCTCTACATCCTAACACACACACACACACACTCTCACTCTACTCTGGCAGCATAGCAAGCAGGTTATGTCCATTCCAACGCATTCATTACCGCTGCATACCTGTTTAGAAAAACGCACATCAAACAAAAGGTACGCGACTGCACACGGTGTTCCAAAGTCTCAAGGACATTGTCAGCAAGTGCAGCCACACAAACGTCTCTATTGGATGAGAACCTCTCCAGGATCAGCATATTCAAGGACAGAATCTGATCAATGACCATGTCTCCAACTGTGAGATCTGCATCAAACCCATAATCTCACAACTGGACTCATGAAAGTGCACATTTATCAGCCTTTGATGTTCCTTCTCCCATTTACACTTAAAAATCATTTTCTTAATGAGCATCTTTTTTGCTACTTTAGCTTTTAGCAGCAGTCATTGATGAGGGAATGTTTTATTGTAGACTGACAATCTATGTTACATAAAACAACAGTGTTTTTCTACTTCTATTTAGTGCAAATTAGTTCCAGTTTGATGCGGTCACTCTAGTTATTCTGCTTGTATGCAAGAAAAAAAAAGAAAAAAAAAAATTATTGTGTCAATTATGGTTACAATATGTACATTACTGTCAATTCAACCTTAATTAAGTGCAACAAGGTTTTGGAAGTAGAAACCCCATTAATTTCTTTATAGGGGAATCGATTTTTAACATTAACTTTAACCATTACAGACAAACCTACTGTGAGCTGCCAGGTTGTTAATCAATGGTATGTACTTTTGTTGAAGCCATCAGCCAGCATTATTTCAACTAATTTTTTATATATTGGGTTTAACTGTGGAATTCCTGGTGAAGAATGACATTACCCATGATTTTGAAGAAAAATCTGCACCAATCGAAGCAAATTGTGCCCTCCCACTTCCATGAAGCACTGAGAGCAATGCAGTCAGTAACCCTACATTCCATATGCATCTTTAAATTAATATTTTTTTTTCTCCGTTGCTTTTAATTAGATTGCCATTTGCAATGCTTCATTGGACAGTTGTCCTTTCCCTCATTAAATCTGGTAAGTTCTGAAAAACAAATACTGATTAAAATAATTATTTTTCAGACTGCAAGTTCTGGCTGACGTCAGCACTGACTTGATCTGAACATGAGTCTATGAGATGGCAGAGAGACTCAGAGTCACGTACAGACATTTGTGTCTGATGTTTGGTCGTCGCACCGAACTGGACGGGTCAGACCACGTGGATGGCATCAAACAGAGTCTCGGCTAATGATGCCGACAGAGGTCTAGTACTACACCTCAACATATCAATAATATCATTTTAAAATCCTGTTGCCATGGTAACTGGCAGCAGCTGGAACATGAGCCTACATGAGAATGTCCACTCACCCTCCTATTTCCCCTCTCGCTGTCTTTTAGTCCTGCGCTCCAGTAATCTTAGTTGTTTAGAGTAACCTCACAGCTCAAGACTACCTGCTGCTGCTCGAAGCACCAGCGAGCCTACCAGATACACACAGAGAGAGACAAAAAGACAAGGGCGAGAATTACCTTTCCGAAGCTACCCTTGCCCAGCACCATGAGAAAGTTGAAGTCGGACAGTTTCATGCGGTCTCGGTTGCCATTGCTGTCGAATTTGGAGATGGCGTTGGAGGAAGAGCCGTCTGTTTTGCTGGGACCAATTTTAGCTCTCTGGTTGGAAAGAGCAAAAAGAAACAATAAGCTTGTGTTATTGTGGGGTCAGACACACACACACACACACGTTAGTTTGTCTAGCATGCTGGTGACTTCCATCTGACTTCTATTGTTTTTATACTGAGCTAATGATATTTTCTTTCCCCTACTTCGAAAACCAACCCTCACAGAAACCTAGGGATGCACCAAGCTGACAATTATTTCCATGTTATGGCTGTAAATGGATAAATGAAAATATTGCACTATATTGTCTAAATAAATGTATTAATAATTATTTAAATCAACCATTTTAAATGCTACAAGAGAATTTGGGCAACATAACATTATAATTCAGTATGATAAATATATAGTGATTATGAGACTTGTTAAACATTACTTTTAAAGGATTAGTTCACTTTCAAATGAAAATTTCCCCAAGCTTTATTCACCCTCAAGCCATCCTAGGTGTACATGACTTTCTTCTTTCTGACGAACACAATCGTAGAAATAATAATAAATATCCTGACGCATCCGAGCTTTATAATGGTAGTGAGCGGGATGAAGATGAAGAAAGTGCTTAAATCCACATCCATCCATCATAAACGTGTGACAACACGGCTCCTTCTGAAGCAAAGCGTTTGTGTTTGTGTAAAAAAAAAAAATCCATATTTAACAAGTTATGAAGTAAAATATCTAGCTTCCGCCAGACTGCCTTCCATATTGAAGTTACGAAGAAAGTGTAAACTGGTGTTGGCATCAGTAAAGCTTTTTCTGTAACAGGAAAGTCGTAGGACGTAAGCTTTTTGAACTGCAAGAGTTTTACACTTTCTGCGTACGTTGAATATGGAAGGCGTATTCTTCATCTTCATACTCGTTGATCCCGCTCACTACCATTATAAAGCTGGAATGCATCAGGTTATTTATTAATATATCTCTGATTGTGTTCATCTGAAAGAAAAAAGGCATGTACACCTAGGATGGCTTGAGGGTGAATAAAGCTTGGGGTAATTTTCATTTGAAAGTGAATTAATCCTTTAATAATGTAACTAAATTATTAGTATTTTAACATTCAGTGAGTGTTAGATGAAGGCAAATATAGTCAAAATTTAAAAATATGGGTAATGTGTATGAAATAATTAGGATCAATAAATACAGATCAATAAAACTAATATAAGCCGATAACCGATACAGTACCAAAATACCATACATCATTAGTAGATACCCATTCACAATTTACAAAAAGGCCAAAAATTTTGATATATACATACAATATTGATGATACTGATGAATTATTTATATAATATCTATTTAATTAAAAATATCGGCTTACTGTATAACCAATACGACACCCATACATTGTTCACCCCTACAGAAACCTGTTAGCATTTTTAGATTTTCATTAGGACATTTATTATGTTTATAAAAAGCTAAGCATATATATGACAAGACATTTTTAAGTCTGGTTGACAGCTAGTCTGTGACAAGAAAGTCACAACACTACCGCAGCATGTCCACTTGTGACCCACACTTCAAACCTGTTTGAAATCTTTCCATCTTGTCTTCATGAACGTGCAACGATTGAGAGCAGGGCAACGAGTAAAGGTTCATGAAACAGTGAAAGAGTTAAAGAGTACAAGAAGACAGCGAGGCACTGGGAAGCGTGAGCAAATAAATAAAACAACTGCTCCATATGTCTAATCTATATTTCTCGCCTTTTTCTAATTTTCCACTGATTGTTTGCTGGCCTCCACAATGTAGGTGATTTCAGGATCTACACTCGTAGGCAAAACCTGACCCACAGACGCGCACAAACAGCCCGACGTGACTGACAACCCTTGTTTGTTTTTCTCTGTTGATGTTACTGAATTTCTTAAGCAGGTCTATTCATCACGTCCTTGCTAAATCTGTCAAACACATGATTCAGCAAACGCTGGGTAAACCTGTCACCCAGACTGCAGATGAAGCAATTTTTGGCTATTGTGTGCATGTGCGAAAGAGACAGCATGTATCTATAATACAAAAAGAGATATTAAATATGTCTTTGGCAGCATTTGTAAAACAGCTCTAAAGTGTTTGTTAGACACAGAGGAAGTGGGTGTGTGTCTGTTAAACTGTGCCGGTTCGTGCGTGTGTGTATGTCTCTCGCTCTCCCTGGGTGAACGTTTAGTTTCTGGCAGGGATCTCGCTGCCCAAGCTGGCATGCTACGGAATGACAGACGGCCTGTGTAAATGTCTGTGGTTCCTTCTGTATTAAGTGTGTGTGCGGTCACAGGCCATAGTCATTAGGCCCGGTCGGCTGCAGGCTGAGGTGAAGTGTACTGCCGATTTCCTTGTTCACCAACTTTCTCCTTCACAGTCCACTGAGAACTGATCCATTATCTACAGCTGTGAGCCAATCACACCTACAGCAGCCTAGCAACAGGTCACGCACACACACACACACACACATACACACACACCGTCTCAAATGCTCTAAAAGCTTTTTTCATTCACAACACGTTTGCCTAGCGCTTGGGCCCAGGCACAAACACAACAGCGTCAAAATTCATTACTTACTTTCCTTTTTATGTACTGCAAACACTATCTTAACTGGAATTTTTAATTTTCCCGTTCGAAAAAATATTTAAACATACATGAAACAAGATGAATTGATTTGGGAAGCAAAATAAATTATATATCAAGACTTTTGAATTGATTTGTTTTTACTACTAATTTAAATATCTGTTTGTCTATCTAGCTTTTTAAATATTTAAATATCTATACTTTATACAAATATTTAAAAACGTATGCATGCTTTATTTGAAAATGTACTTATTTAAACATCATTGATCTCTGATCAATGTTTATACAGTATGTGAATAAAGGCCAAAATTAAATCTGTTAAAAGCGATCAAGTCTCTTCAGAAAATTTGGACTAAACTGCTCAATTCATATGGAGGGACAGAAATCCTCAAGATTTCATCAAAAATATCTTCATTTGTGTTCCGAAGATGAACGAAAGTCTTACGGGTTTGGAACGACAAGAAAGTGAATAATTAATGACAGAATTTTAATTTTTTGGGTGAACTGACCCTTTAAATTACACATGCCACTAACATGATGTGATGTACAAGAGGTGACGGTAATTAAAAACATGCTGAGCTGATTTCAATTCAGACACCCTTTCAATCATTCCAAATGAATTTCTGCATGCCTCCCACTTTTCCCAGGATTCCACTGTTGTTTACCAGCAGAATGAATGTGTAGGATTGCCTGGGTCCCCTCGGCCCATCCCACACGCTCCTGTCTCACTGCCCTCTCTCTCACAGCCTTTTGGAGTACATTCAATTTTAATTTTCAAACTGCTGCCATATTGTGAGGCTGGCATGCAGCTCAGTCTAGCATAGAATTCCATTAACCCAGTCCCTACTGTTCAGACGCCACACTTCACACTGTCCCTGCAGACAAACACGGACCGGCTGCCCAGCACTCAGCTGCACTCACACATCTTTGCCTCTTTTTCTACCAAACAAAATGAAAATTCTGTCATTATTTACTCACCCTCGTGTTGTTCCAAACCTGTATGAATTACTTCCTTCTGTAGAACAAAAAATGAGAAATTTAGAATAATGTACTGGCTGCTCTGTTCAATACCATCACAGTGAATGGGGACTGGAGCCCTAAAGCATTAAAAAACACTCAAAAGTGGTCCAAATGACTCATGTGACATATTCTAAAAAAACAAAATTTAAGTAGCTATTCAATGAAAACCTTGCCCTAAAACTGCTCTGGCTCTTGATAATTAATTAACAAATTGTGCAATGAATATTTTCATTGAGTTCATTTGAATCATTTGTTTACAAATTGAACTGATTTGTTTTGCGAGTTCAATTCACTGGAGGGGAGGACTGCCAGTCAATCTTCGATCTGTAGTAAATCTAGTATATAATAGAACATTTTGAATATACCCCCAACAATCCACTTTTATAATGCTTTACATGAAATGAATATCTGTTAATTTAAATATCTAATAATGTTTTATTTGAATGTTTAAATATGTCTATCTACTTTTTTTAAATAAATATTTAAATATTGTTATATATAAAATATATTATGTATTATATTTATTTGATTATTTTTTGAGCACCAGTTTTCCATTTTATTTAAAATTACACAACAGGATTTTTTTTTTTAATTCATGGAACTGGCAGAAAACGATAGAAGGGATGTTATCTAGAAATTATTGCTCACTGGTTTTTGGGCACATCTGGAAACATCACAGTTAACAGCTTAAATAATGCTTTTGCTCCGTTTTTGAAGCTTGAAGGTTTCAGTCCCCATTCAATATAATTGCTTGGAAAAGAGTAACCAGCAAATTTTTCAAAATTTCTCATTTTGTGTTCCACAGGGGAAAAAAAACAAAACAAAATATGTCTGTATTTATATGATGGCAGGTAAATGATGACAGAATCTTCATTTGAGGCTGAACAATCCCTCAGAGTTTTTCCCATCTCTCGCTGGTTCGGTAGGTCCGATCTGTAGATCTGTGGTCAGGGATATGTGGCCTCTGGGGAAAAGCCATTTAAAAGAAGCTCTATTTCTCCCCCAAAACCACGAGTTGATTGGCGCCATTGATCTCTGCTAACACACACACACACCATACATGCACACACAAAACACTCTCCACCACCTCCTCCTCCATCGATTGCAGGGCGTGAACGAGCGATTAGCTCTGTATCCAGCTAAGAGCCTCATCACTGGACTAAGGCAGTGTTTCTTTTGTAAAAGCAAACATCTCAGCCATTTTCTGCGCAGCAGTAAAACCCATCCACACGCACTCACACAGACATGCAACAACAAACGCTCTGCCCGACGACCCAGTGACAATTTTATTTGTCTGATTCAGAATGGACAGGATGGCTGCAAGAGAGGAGGAAAGAGAATGGGAAGGGAAGGATAAAAATGAAAAAGAGACAAATGCTAATGTGGGTAGATTTCCACTGAGCTGAATGCGTCGCTTTCACCGCGCTTCACTGCACACAAATACAGTCATTTCTGCGCAGCAGTGTGGAGGGTGGAGTGAGAAAGAAAGAAAAAAAAAGAGAGCAAAACCGTGAGAGGAAGTCATTTGTTCATAGTGGTGAGATGTGGAGGGAGGTGGTCACATCCTGACAGGTCAAATTACAGGTAAATAAAAGTTGAGGAGATGCTATCAACAGGAGGGCGGCTATTAGGTGAGACGACTTAACAGTTTCTGATTACACCTCTGACACACACACACATATAAACAGAAATGCACACATCCACAAAAGATGGCGTCATGCAGAAGTAATACTGTTTTCATACAGGGATGAAAGGCAGTCTTGGGGAGGAGTTCACCAAAATTAGCAATGCTAACGTGCCAGCTCAGCTGTTTTCAAAACACTTATTTATCACTCAGCAGTAGTCTCAGAAGACCCTATTCAACATCTTCTTTTTTTTATCAAGATGAAATGAATGATTAAAATTACTGATAAAAAAAAATTATGATTAAAAATTTAAATTGAGCTGAAAATGAACAAAAAGCTTTGTGTGTGAGACGGAAATACCTCACTTCATAAAAGCAGATTTATTTATTGGTGGTTTGAACTTCTTTAGATTTCCATGTTGCATCAGGAAAACCAGAGTGGAAAATGTTTTACATCAACCAACTATATCTACTTTATCTATAAATATACCACACCTTTCACGAAGCCATAACAAAAATACTGACTGAATGTAATGTTACAATGTAAATTTCATTCATTGTTAATGTAGTTAGTGCAAATAATTAAACATAATATAACCTTATCAGTGTACATTTAAATAAACAAATAAAGGGACAAATAAAGGCTTAACATATTTACATTGTCCTATAACGTGACTTGCAATTATCATTGAAGACCAGCAATAATGATTTTCATTTCATTTCATTGATTTTCATTTTCATTCAACATAACATAACATAGAAACTACACTAGTATTTTCTGTTCTCATGACATTATTTTTTTTATTTAATAAAATGTGTTTTCATAGTTTGTGTTGTACCTTATCAATGCAAAGTCATCACAAAATGATAAGGATTTGTGTTGATGCTGATCCAAAATCCAACACGCTGGTAATAATCTTTTTGTGCTAATAACTAAATAAAAAAAAAAAAAAAAAAAAAAAAAATATATATATATATATATATATATATATATATATATATATATTCAAACATTTAATATATAGCCCCTTAAGCAGCTTAGAAAGTGACTTTTTGTTATTGACTTCTAGTGTAGTAATTTTACCAACAGAGTGCTTAAGCTTAAATTAAGAAGTGTGCTGCTTTGCAAAATACAGTTTCAAAGTAAGTAATTAGCGTTTATTTTTGAATAATGTAATTTATACGGATTCAAAAAAACAAAAAAAGAGAAGAAAAAAAACAAAAAAAAAGAGCATCACATCATTGACCCCTGGGCAAGTTGAGACTATAGGAACATTCGTACCCATATAAAACAGGAGTGATCTAAAATAAGTGTGAGATAATGAGTCATTTCCCTGTCTCTGTTTTCATGCTGAGCCAAATCTGGCTATAACTCACGACGCGGGAACAAAAGTTGACGCGAGGCTACGGCTCCGAGTGATGCGAGATGTGGGTGTTCTGGTCCTACAGCACAGGAACGGGAATGACCGTCTCTGTGTTACTGACACGGATCCTGAGGGAGGCCTGCTGGTTAGTCTGCGTGCGTATGTGTGATGGAGCTGCTGGCAGGTAGCCTGATACAGACCCAGACTTAATGAGCTCAATATGAGCAGCAACAGGCCAATCTTTCATCTGTCCCCTTCGCCTTTCAGCAGAGACCTGCCCTGACCGCAAACACCCTTTAGAGAGGAACAGACTCGCTAGCCTTTCCTACATCACCCATCCTGATGCTCTCAAATACAGCCTAAGCATTTTCCCCTCATAACCATTCAGTCTTGAAGCATGCTGGGAGTGCAGGGTCATTTATTCTCAGGCAGCAACAATCGAACAACACAGATCTGAAAAAGACACCAGATGTGATGCTAATCTATGACAGAATTGCTCTAAAGCTAGAGAGCTGCCTACAGAGCCATCACAGACAACACAAAGGCTGCTCTATGATTCAAAAACAACCTAATTATGCTGCCTTGTAAGTATAAATTACAGTTTATATAATAATATGATATAATGAATGTTTGCAATACGTAAACATAAATGGATTGCAAATGAATTATTATTATTATTATCATTATTATTATTTTATTACTATGCAATGTAATCATTAATGTACTAAAAATAAGAGTGTTCATTTGTCTATATGGACAGTAGGACATGAGGCTACAAGGAGTCCAAGTTATTTAATGTTAGTTAATGTACAGTAGTTTATATATTATAATCATAATCACCCTCTTCAACTCTATAATCATCATCTTTGCAATATAAACGTAATAATAATAATAAATGTTTGCAATATGTAAAATAAATACGTTTTCTTTAATGACGTTATTATTATTATAATTTTGAAATAATGTAACCATTAAGTTAGTAAAAGAGTGTTAACATTTGTCTATATAGAAAGTAGGAAGTGAGGTTACTAGGTTTTGAAATTAGTAAGTCTAAGTTACAATTTGTACAGTAATAATAAAAGTAATAATGAAAATAATAATAATGATTATTATTATTTGCAATAAGTAAAAATGAATACATTGATTACACAAATAATATAATAATAATATAAAAATTGTGAAAATTTGTCTATGACCCTGTCCCAAATTGCACACTTCATATTCATGTGCTCATGAGTGCCCGCTTTGCAGTCGATATGCACCCTCTATGCGCACTTTTGTCAAGCCTGCACTGAAGCAAACTCCACAGCAGAAAACAACACACTTTCACGTCAAGAAAGTGCGGACTCGTAGGAATGCCGTGAGTATTTAGGGGGATATTTGGAACGGGGCCTATATAGACATGTATGTGACGTGAGGCTATTAGCTTTTGAAATGAGTAAGTATTAAAGGGTTAGTTCACCCAAAAATAAAAATTGTCATTTCTTACTCACCCTCGTGTTGTTCCACATCCATAAAACCTTCGAGTTACACTTTACTTTGATAGTCCACTTTAGATATTCTACTAAGTAAGTAACTTTGCATACATTTCCACGAACTCTCATTAGAGTATCAGTATACTGTATTAGACTGTTAGGTTAAGGTTAGTAGAATATGTTGACGTATAGTTCCGAAGTCACTTATAGTCAGAACAATGTCTGTTGGGGAGCATCGAAATAAAGTGTTAGCAGGTATTAAGCAGACTGTCTATTAATACTCAAATAACTGCTAGTTGACATGTAGTTGCAAAGTTACTTATAGTAAGTAGAATGTCTAAAGTGGACCATCGAAATTAAGTGGAGATTGCGTTTTTGATGGAGTCAGAGGTTTCTGTCTCTCCATAGAGATTCAACACAACCACCACTCCAAGGTCCAGAAGGGTAGGAAAAAGACATCATTAAAGTACTACATGTCCATTGGCTTAAACTCAATTTATGAAGCGATGTAAGTGCTTTCTTTGTGCAAAAACAAAACAAAAAAATTTCCTTTCTGGACCTTGGAGTGGATCCTCTCAGATTTCATCAAAAAGATCTTAATTTGTGTTCTAAAGATGAACGAAGGTCTTACGGATGTGGAACGACTCGAGGGTGAGTAAGAAATGACAGAATTTTTATTTTTGGCTGAATGAACCCTTTAAGTTGTATAAGTTCCAATCTTATTATCTCAGAGTACAAAAGGAGAGAGACAAAAAAAGATAAAGAGAGAGGCAAAAAATAAAAAAGACTTAAACAGATGAGTTTTTTTCCATGATGTGTGAAATGCCAGCCATCAGATGAGCGACAGATTGACCATTTCTCACATTTTGCATTATGCATCACACCAGTGTAGGAAAACTGCCAGCTCAGACACACACACTCTCACACAAACACACACAAACACACACTCACATACACGCACACACACGCACAGGCACACAAGCACACACGCTCAGCTAAACTTCGCATTGGGCTGTTCATAAATAATACCATCATGCACTGCGTCCACAGCTGGGTCTGCTCGCGAGACTGTCTGAATTATGCAGAGACCTGAACAGTCCATGCCCCTTCACACACACACGGCACAGACAACATACATGCCACACGCATCACATGCACGCACCAACAGCCACAAACCAACTGTCGAGACCATTTTCACCTATCAATTTAGTGGGAAACATGTCTGAACTACTAACTACTGTATGCTCTCAAAAAGAGGAAACCAGAGGAAAGGGGACTTTAAAAATGTACCTGAATCAATCTGTGGAGAAAAAAAGCCCAGGGATCAGGAGCTTCGTGCTGGTACCTTTCAGTCAGCTCCATTCTGTATTCAAATTGGGACGTGCGGAGCAGAATGCAGGTTGACGTGAGTGTGATTACTTTGGGAGGAAGCTGGGATTTGCCAATGTGTTATTTGTGCCAGATTTGTCAGTGAGTGATATATGCTTCATGCACAAAGAGCTCTCTCTCTTTCACCTGCTTGCACCCAGTTGGGAGAGTGAAAATCAACATCGAATCAAAATCAAAACTGGCCATTTACTTTTTTTATATTCCCCGTCTTATTAGGCATGATTCCAGCACTTTATTCCAATAAAAATGTTTGTCTTCACAATCTTTCATCAAAATATAATAATTTATCTACACAACTTTTTCCTCTTAAGGCCCAATATACTTCAAGTGAAATTGAAGAATGAACTGATGTGACATAATTTCAAGCAAAATCAGGCCAAAACTATGCTTGTTTGGAGTTCGAAAGTGCTTGCCAAAGTGAACTTTCCCGGCTGGTAAACACCGTTGTACTGCCATTGGTCCATGGCGATTACGTAATTGGCATGTGTACTCTGAGGCTCTGCCTTCTCTGACGTGGAAATATTCTTTTGTTCATTTCTTCTGTTGTGTCTGTCAAGGTCAGACGTCATGAATACTGGAAAGCTGCTTTGTAGTAGAAAATGATGAGATTGTAATTCTGATTAAATGAGACACTGGCACTGTTTTCTCATTTTGTTGTGTGATTATTTTGTTATTGAGAAAAAAGCAGGCAGCACATTTACATATTTATCTACACGTCGCTCTCACAGAACATATATATCGCTGCTCACGTGTTTCGAACTTCTTCTTACCCCTAAGCGAAGAACGAAAAAGAACTTCAGTATATCGGGGCCTTTACTTTTCAAGCCCTCCTCCATTCTGTTAATTCGATCAACACGCAATTAATAAAACAAAGCCCCACCTTACATTTATTTCTTTTCATGTCAGATTGATTTATGAATAGAAAATGAGTTAGGAACAGAGAAAAAAAAGAAACAAACAAAACAAATAAAAAAGAAACCAAACAAAAATGAAATAAAACAAACAAAAAAGAAACTTAACAAAATAAGCAAAAATGAAATGAAACAAACAAAAAAGAAACTTAACAAAATAAACAAAAATGAAATGAAACATTAAACAAAACCACGAAACAAAAAACAAAACACAAAACAGCACTAACTGTGCCTGTTATCCACTGGTCTGGTTCTAGAAGTTGTGGTATTCAAGTAGGACTTTAAATACACGAACACACACACACACACACTCTGGCACACGCCAAAAAAAGCCCATACACGCTCACCTCAAACTTCTGCCGGAATTCCTCGTTGCCTTCTTCTCCCTCTGCTGGGACAGGTACATTGAAGTACTCGCCCTCTTCCTGACTGAGCAGCTTAAACCTGTATGTATGTGTGTGTGTGTGTGTGTGTTGGACAGAAAATAAGGCATAGTTAGATGAGTGCAGTATCTCATATGGTTCAGTAACAGACATTAAATCCTCCTCTGATAATGGCTCCATCTGGCTGCTATAGGAATTGCGTACTGCACTTCCCTGAAACGGCACATTTTGCGAAATTACCTCAGCTCATTTAAACCATTCATACACTTACAGTTTCCCTCTCAGCAGGGATGACCTTGACTATGATCATATTTGTAGAGGAATCCAACCGGTTTGAGTTGCCCACAAACAGCTTTCAAACGTCTGAGGGACAGCGTGATACCCGTCTCATATTTAGCTCTTCTAACATCTGTGCTCCCAGATAGCAGAAAATCAGCTTTCTGTTTGACGGTGTGAGGTGACCATTGCTGGGTTTCCACCTCCTTTATTGCTACTGATGTGATAGGAGACCCTGTGTTCATCTGGCCTCTGGTCTGCGCAGGTGTGTGTGTTGTTTATGACTGGAGATGAGTCATGGCTGCAGTGCTCTCCCACTACACTTCTTCCTTCCACAGCTAGACCTCCAGAGGCTTTAGTGTGTGTGTGCGCGTCTCTGTCTCATTCAGAGAAACGGGAAAGAGCATGAGAACGGTGGTTAGCATGAAATGACCTGGATGATTTTTCTTATAGGTCAGGTAATATGATGATTGAATTCATTACATTACTTGATTAATGTTATTCTTTATTTATTATTAACGTTATATATTTGTTATGTTACCCTATAATTTTTCAATGTTTTTGATCTCTTATGCTCACCAGGGCTGCATTTATTTGATCACAAATAGAGTATAAAACAGCAATATTGTGGCTAAAATTTAAAATAACATTTCTATTTTAATTTATTTTAAAGTGTAATTTATTCATGTGATGGATAACCTGAATTTTTCAGCATCATTACTCCAGTCTTCAGTGTCACATGATCCTTCAGAAATCATATTATGATTTGCTGCTCAAGAAACATTTCTTATTATCAATGTTGAAAACATTGATACTTTTGAACACATGATACTTTTTCAGGATTTATTAATGAATAGAAGTCTGTGACTTTAATCAATTTAATTAATCCTTGCTGAATAAAAGTATAAGCATACATAATAAAAGTGACATAAAATTTGCATTCTGGGATTGCTTTTGCAAAGGATTAATTTGATGCTGTTTACATGTCGGTCAGAGACTTGCATGAGTCATGGCTAAACATGGCCATAAGCAGGTAGTGATATCAGAATACAGGTCATGAATATTAATTAATCACATTGAATTTTAAAAGTTTTATACGTCTTTGGCACCATGAACCAGTTTTACTGTTTCCAAGTTATACTTTATCTTATAATATTAATTAATCTGGAGATCAAGTGTGAATACAGCTGAAATGTCAACAATTTAATGTCAAGATATTAGAAATAAAATGTATCAAATTATTTAAACAATATCAATAGTCCACTGATCTATCCCTGTTCTCATTCTCTGTCCACTAGCAAATATGAACGAGTGTTGCGTCGAGAAAGTGACAGCTCTGACAATGAAGATTGCGATCATGTGGATCTGTCCTGACTGAAGGTCCGCTGGGGAGCAGAAACGTCTCATCTCTAATATGGCACTGCAGGAAGCAGCCGTCGAGGTCACATAGATGTTCATTACAGCTACAAAACCCCTCAAACACCCTTACAAAACACATACATGCATCTCACATCTGGACAGAAAAACACAGGGAGCTTCTCAATCAGCTCCTTAGTTCAGCAGACATGGCTCTGATCAGGGAGAGGGATATCAATTGCAAAATCCTACCAGTATACTGAAACGTTCGCTCCTTATCGAAAGTTCTGAAGCATGAGACATAAACCAAGTGAATCAAACCAACTCACTACACATAATGACACGCGATAGATGTTTTTTAAAATACAAACCGTTATTTCATTATATTTCAGCATAAACATACATCGCTATGCAGGTAATGAACATAATCTAGTTAACATTTATAATTTATGGCTGAAATGTTGCACATAAACGTACCAAGCAAAGTATTTATCATGATGTATTTTAAATAACATTAAAAAATTAATGTTGGAAAGATATCAGTTCTGCTGTTGTTCATAAATACCAGTAATGAAGTTGTACAATGAGGACGTTGTCACGTCGCCGGAAATAGAGTCATCAGTCCCCCAATGTCCTTAATGTCCTTATCAGTGCCTGAGTTCATGTACACGATATACTGATTCATGACCTAGGAAACTAGGGAGCTGATTGAGACGCAACCACAGAGAGAGGAGACGCTAAAAAAGGAAAACAAAAACATAAAACTAGTCAACCTCACTAACCGATGACATGATTTTTGCCATTATGACCGAAATCTACAGATCAATGAATTTATGTTATAAAAAGTCTTTCAAAAATTCCATTAAAGGCGACCTATTACGCCATTTTACAATGTTTTGATTTTGTTTTGGGGGTCTACATGAAGTTTTCACCCTTGAATGTAAAAAAATATATATATATATTTTTCACACACTTCACCTTGTTGCAGCACCTCTCCTTCCAGTCTGTCAGTAACGCTCTGGGATGTATTTCCCAAAAGCATTGTTAGCCAGCTATGGTTGTAAATCCCATTGAAATCAATTGGTAATGACGGAACTTGCGACCATATTTCGCTTTGGGTAATGCACCCCTGCTTAGTTTCTGTCTCTATGAAGCCCCTCCTCTGCTGTGATTGGTTGGCTGGATCAGTGGTTTTTGATTGGTCAACCGCTTCGAGCGCATTTAGAAAATGTTACCCCCCTTACCATAACGACCAATTTTCAACACTAACTCAACTCAATCAGGCCTCATCCTCTTTATTTTGTGTATGGGCATTATTTAAATTGCTCAAACAACAACATTACACATTAAATAAAGTTGAAAATGTAAAAAGGCATAATAAGTCCCTTAAAGTGTTGGGAAGGTTAAACTTTCCCATTGTCTTATTGCAAGTAGAATGTTATTTTAAGGTTAGTGTCATATCCTTGAAAGCATTCTCTTGGCTTCATCTGTAACTGTAATGAAGCGTAACTTTATTTTTTCATAATTTTTCAATAGTGGCTTGTCCTGTTGAATAGATATAAACTCATTATCTCAAGTTTTCAGCTGCAAGAAATAAGCAAATCTTCATATACTTTTGTTTCATATATTTTTGTTTCGTTTTGTTTATATACGTGTTCATCTTTAGGGAGTTTTTAATCACCACTGTCTCCTTTAGTTTGCAAACTGATGGCATGGCTCTACGTTTAGTTTAGGAGCTTTGGAACAATATTTAAATGTGAAAAGTGCTATACAAACGCACATAACATTTAATTCAGCTGAAAAGGTAAAAAACAAACAAAAAATATTTGAAAATTTGAAAAAGCCCTACCGCAGACATTAATATATTTTTCATGTTTTCTTTAATGTATAGTTCACCCAAAAATGAAAATGACCCCATGATTTACCTCTAGGTGTATATCACCATCTACTTTCAGACAAACACAATATTTAAAAAAATATCCTTAGTCCTCCAAGGTTTTTAATGGTTGTGAATGGCTGCCTGAAGACAAAAATAAACGCATTCATCCATTAAAAAAAATGAAGCGAATCAATGCTTTTATGTAAGACACATATCCTTATTTAAAACTTTATATAGTAAAATAATGAGCTTCTGGCGTGACATCCACACACATTTGACGTACGTCCAGAAAGCATTAACTTCCACGACCCAGTCGTGACACAATGCCATGATGTTCTACACAATGAATGACGTACTATCCGTTACAGCGTAGGACATCATGGCGTAGTGTAGAACGCATCGATTCACATCAGAAGGCCTTTATTAACCCCTTTGAGTTGTATGGATTCCTTTTTTCTTATGGACGATGGATTTTTTGGTCTTCAAAACATGTGCAGCCATTCACAACCATTATACACCTTGGAGGACTGAGGATATTTTTAAGTATATTTTTGGGTGAACTATCCCTTTAATGTTTACACAACCTTTACATAATGCTATCCCATGATTGTGGAACATTATCTGTTAGGTGAGAAAGAACTATTTCAGTCTCTAGATACTTGTACTGACTAGACAATATAGGCTCACAAGAAAAAAGATCTAACAACTGACAGAGAGAGAACATGAAAAACAGAGCAAAGATTTAATGTGGATCTGACCTTTCTCATTTAACTCAATTCTGTCACATTACCTGCATGTTTAAGCATTCACAGGGGGGCTCGAGCAGATTCAAAAATATACAGACCCTAGCTGACAAGACAGCCATTTAGAGGTGTTCGAGAAGGAATGGGAGTGTGTGTGAGCAGAAAACAGGAGTGGAGAGCTCTTAGATAAAGAGGGGAGGAAAGACAGGCTGAGGACTTCTGAAAGAGCAGGAGTCTTCAAATACAGAGGAGACAAGAGACGACTGAACCAGTAAGATGTGTATGGACTGCTGCATGTCTGCGGATTCCTGTGATATGCAGTGTGGTTTAGCTGACAGAAACTTTTTAATATTAGTGTGTACACAATCTGTTTGACCCTTGGGGACTTCCTCATTTCCACTGATGTATATGTGTGTGTCAGCAAGCTTTCTCACCATCCGTCCACTCCTTGCTTCAGAAGCTCCGAGATGCCGAAAGACAGAGAGCCCATAAAGTCGTTCCGGCTGGTCAAGTCCCAGTCCCAGATCTCCACAGAAAGCCTGCGGTCCTTGTCAGACTCCTTCAGATTACTGTAAGACACAGAGCGCAGGAGGGAGGATGACAGAGACGGCAAGAGATGGAGACAAAAAAAAAAGCATGCTGAACATTAGACTTTGCATTTCCCAGACAAACAAATAACTGATATTTTGGCTGTGCCACTAAGCTCTCTTACAATGTGAAGGTCTCGTTCCACGTGGGATTCAGGCAGCACTTGATGGTCTTGGTCTTCTGTTTGCTCTCACTCTTGGGGTCAGGGATGAGTTTTAGTTTGACATAGGGGTCAGATAGGCCATTCGGGTCCATGGGCACCAGGTTTTTCGCTTCTTTAACTGTAATGTAGAAATACAGGATATATCTGACACCTAAAGATCAAGATTTCAGACTTTAACTTATGTTAGTGTGCAATCAACGCAGAGGTTAAATCAAGAGTTATTACAGTTTGTGTCAGTTATGTTTCAACTTTCTGTTGGAGATTTGATCAATAATTATAACGTCTCTTGAGCACTGTTAATGTTTTTGGAGTCCAGCAGAACTGACATAAAAATGCATTATTTGCAATGCAAAGTTATTTTCCTGCCTTCCAATACTGTTCAAGTGCAGGTTGAAGGAGCATTTGATTTGTTGGACAAACTGAACAACTGAAAAAGTGACCATTTTGATTCAGAGCAAGGCATTGTGTTTGTGAACAAACTGATTTTAATAATGAATCTTGATAAAGAACAAGGATCTGCTGACCGACTGAACAAGATGTTGTTCACTCAAGCCAAAATGTGAGCCAATCTCACAATTAAAATCACGTTGGGATGTTACTGAAACTCATGACTTATTGTATTATTACAGCTTGATAAAAGTCATGCCGAGCAAATGACAAAATGAAAGAGGAATGATCATTCAAAAATACTTCTATACAGTAAGAACACATTAAATTGATCAAAAATTACAGTAAACTTTTACATTGTTACGAAAAATTGTATTTTAAATTAATCATTTTCTGTAACATTCTGTTAACAAAAGAACCCTGAAAAAATAAAAAAATCAAGGGTTCCAAAAAAATTAAGCAGCAGAACCGTTTTCAACATTGATGATAATAAGAAATGTTTTTTGAGTAGCAAATTAACATAATAGACTGATTTAAGATGAAAAATATATTTTACATTTTAAAATATATTAAAACAATCATTTTAAATTGTAACAATATTTCACAATGAGTACCATTTTTACTGTTTTTTGATAAATTAAGGCAGCCTTGTTAAGCATAAGAATCTTTTCAAAACCATTTAAAAAAATATTCCAGACTCCAAACTTTCTTTGTGAGGAAAAAAAGAGACTCTTAGTAGATTTACTGAGTTATTTTTACTGAATTGACTAAATAATTCAATGACTCACTCATAACACACAAAGAGTACATTGTTGGCAGCTCCTGGTGACTAATGAAGCGTACAAAAAGAATCCCTAATCTAATCAATGAATGAATCGTTTTTGAAAGGATATTTATAAGGCAATGAAACAACACAAAATAGATTTTGTAAAATATATTAATATTATAATAAATATAATATATATATATATATATATATATATCTTCTCAAGTAGTTGAATCATGTTTTAAGGATGTCTAACTAGAAAACAAAAAGAAACTGAATGTTCAAAAAAAAAAAGAAATGTTCAGTGTAGGATGTCAAGCATCTGATAAAATCATGTAAACCCTTTACCCCTCAAAAGCAATAACTGCGGACCCCAGATGGGAGTGAATCGCTGTCAGTCATTTATTCTTGAGTCTCATGAGCCCTCAGGGCCATGTGGGGGCAACGAATGCACACATTCTATCCCAGTAATTGGGGTTGACCTCAGCACTTGACCAGTACAACAATTAATGCAGGAGGCTGCTGTGGCCTTGAGATTTGTGGCTAGTGTAATTTCCATAATGAGTGGTGTGTGAAGGTAGGCTTAGCTGTTCATTAAGACAGCGGCATACTGCAGCACGGATACAGGAAGAGAGATGGGTTTCTGTGTGAACTGTCGTGCTCAAGGATCAGGGTTTATTTTGCCAGCTAATAAATGTTACACACAACATGTTCGTTCGGAAAGCCCTCCGCACGGAGCAATTAAGCAAGCGGGATCACTGACCATGTAAGAATATTTGCATGAAGATATCAAAAGCTTTGACCCACAAGATACGCTCAGTTTTGTGGCTCGGAGATGTAGGAAACTCATAATGTTACCCAGCTGATTAAAAAAAAATACTCATTAACAGCATATAACACAGTTGATATTTTACCAGGCGAAGAAGTAAAAGGCTGTAGGAATATAATTAATGCTTCTGCAAATAATTAAGCAGCAGTGCTCCCTCTAGGTGAAAAACAGCACTGCAATTCACTGGCAAATGGTCGATTTACTCGAAAAATGAGCGTTATTGGGGCTCGGAACAGATCCAGAACTGACTGGATCCATTAAGCTGATGTAAGGGCAAGAATTTTTTTGTGACAAGTCTTCATTCACAAAAACTTAACATAACAAGTGCTGACAACACACTAAACACGGTCACCCAGTGTGCCTGACTAGCATCATCAATCTGCAAGAGCTCCGGTGGTCAAACAGAGTGTGAGTGCGAGAAAAATGAGGTGGAAAAGACCTTTTAAAGGCAGAGCGGCCGCCCCATTTCCATCCAGGTATTGGTCAATTCATTAGATTTAAGTGACAGGCCTTTGAAATGCGCGACAGGAAGTGGCCCCATTCATCTTACTGTACGCTCAGCAGATCTGCGGCACCGCCGCGTGACATTAAATTATAAAGGACAGCGTGATGGATTAAAAATGTCTTTTGCGCTCAGGGCTGTCTGCGCCTCGGTTCGTTCCATGGTGCAGCTCAGCTCATTAGCCGCTAGCGGGCTAAAGGCTGTTAGTTAATTCTAAGAGAAAATGGGAGCTGAGGCTCACGGGGTGAAATAGCCCAGGATTGAGCTTGAAAAGAGGGACACGTGGCTGAATACAGAGCATTGTGTTCAGGCTAATGTCACTCATACACACCCGCCGATGCACAGATCCAAGCCTGCTTTCCTCCAGATAGAATAGTTCAGCCAAAAACGAAAATATCATCATTCACTTGCACTTATATTCCAAACCTGAATGTCATTTTTCTTCTGAAGAACATAAAAGAAAATATTTGAAGAATGCGTTTTTGTTTTGTTTGTTCACAAGATGAGAGTCAATGGGGGCCAGAAACAACATTGTATGGGCAAAAAAACATTTTTACAATTCAACACCCCATTTGTGTTCTGCAAAAGAAAGAAATGCATACGGGTTTGGAACGACACGAGGGTCAGTATTCTCATTTTTAGCTCAACAATCCCTATAACTGCAAACTAATCAATTTTCTCTTGCAGAAATCTCAGTTAATTGAGCTCATCTTCTGCTCTGAAAACATGACTAAGTGGAACTAAGTGGAAATTAGAAACAAATGGAAATTCCCCATGGATATAATAGTTTTATATCAATACAATAAGAAGTAAGTGGAAATTTATCATGGATATAATTTAATAAACTGCTTGAAAAGCTATTATCATTTTAAATTGTCATATAAAATGTGAAGGGTTTACAAAGGGTCAAGTTAAAGGAATAATTCACCCAGAAATGACAATTCTGTCATCATCTACCCACGTCGATCCAAACCTGCATCATGGAAGAACTTATTTCAAGCCTTCTGAAGTCATTCGATGTGTGATAAACAGACCAACATTTCTAACACAAGTTATGTTCATGCAAATCTCTGCAGCTCTCAAATCAAACAGGTCGCTGGTTGTTGTGTGTCAATGACATCAAACACCACTGATTTTCATGCGTCTCATGCAGCGATAGCTTTTAATTTGAGAGCTGTTTGATGACTTGAAAAATGATCTATGAATTGTTGCTGTATGGAATTCAACTTGTGTATTCCAGTGGAAAAACTGCATACAGCTTTTTGGGTGAACTATCAATATAGTGAGTGCAGAAGAGCCTTTTCTTAGATGGGTTCTTGCTGAGAGAATGCTAATAATGCCCTCTGCTGGACACCGAAAGCATTACTTGTTTTTGTCTTTTCTTCTCACTGGATGCAACAACTGTCCTCAGCACGCTTGTGTTTGTGAGACATGTTTGTGTTGATGCCAAGGAGAGACAGTAAGACTAAGTGTGTTTTCTTGTGTTGCCATGGACACGTGTAATGTAATACATGTTTGACGGATCCTATAGAATTTCCCAATGAGCTCGAATGCACTTCACTTCATCATTGTCGTGTCACATGCTGCATTTTGGACATACTACACATAAAATAAGCTTGTAAATAATCCAGTGCCAGTAAATCTGCACCATCAATATTAAACAGAACACCCAACCTGTTAATTCTGTACCCAACTCGGCACGATTGACAAAGTTCACGACCTGAACTGCACCCGCACTTGCAGCACGACAGTAAAAACATTCATTCAAACTGTGAATGGATACAGAAAGTAAGCAAAGTGAACTGCCTTCATAATCACTGTAGCTGTACTTAATTTACTAAAAATTCCAGTAGCCCCTCACAGCAGAACACGAGATCCAGGGGGCAGAGACTGGATGTTGGATCTGGATCCAACCTCGCCCCCTGGATCTCGTGTTCTGTAGTGAGGACCATCTCAAAAATTCTTCTTCATTACTTCTTAAGATAATCTTAAGAACATCCAAGTATACTCAAGTCTGCTATTTTGAGACACCATGAGTGTAAACTAAAATGTGCTTTTAACTACTATCTTCTGTTTTGAAAAAAAATGTATTTAGTTACCAGTTGTAGTATGCTTGAACTCACAGTGGTAACTAAATACATTTTTTTAATACAGAGATATTATGTTAAAAGCGTATTTTCACCTGGGAGGGATTTCAACAATATCGTTTCTCTGAGCCGTTAACATTGTAGTTGTGTTGTGCACTCTGCTATTCATTTTATATTTAGAAAGATTTTTAACTATATCTTTATTGTTATCATCCTTGCTGTGAAAGGGCCTTTAGACACCCCAGTTTGCAGGAAGACCTGATCAACCGTAAGTTCTTTTTGTCCATTTTGACCAGTATTGGTTATACTCTCTCTTCGCTTCACTACACTTGTATTTTGAGTGTGATTCCTTTGCCAAAAAAGAGCAAACAGAAAAAATAAACATTTTTTTCAAAATTTCTAAACATATTGCGATTATACCATTATTGTGAATTTCTTTTGGTCATAATAATCTTATAGTGAAAACCATCTGATATCGCAACAGCCCTACTAACAACCAAAACACAATTTGAAAGCTTAATACTGAAGAATAAATATCTCTTTGTGCTCAAATTATGGCAAATCATTGAAAATTTGATTTTTGATTTTTATGGATTGCATTCAAGAGCTATGGTCTAGCAGTCAGTGCTTGTGTTTAGGCACATGAAGTTGTAATGCTAAAATACTTGCAAATCAATTGTAATCAATTTTTATTTCTGGGTGAACTATTTCTTTAAATTTTAAAATTCAGGTCCCTGCTATCTGGTGCTGCTTTGGATTCACCACTAGGAGGAATCAGACACTAAGAAAAATTTCCCTAAAGCCTTCACAGTGGCACACTTCAGGCCTCAACTATAAGCATTCATGCAAGATTTGCTGTATAAAGTGCATTTTTGGCTCTTCTTCAAGGGTCAAATGAAGGCATGTGTGTGGTAACAAGAGGTCCAGGATCCACTAGCGATTTAGGAAGACGTGAGTGAGTGAGTGTTTGCTTCCATGCACATGTGAGCAGCAGTGATGTGTGTGAGTGGGCAGCGGTGACTCACTGCTGACGGTGAGCACATTGTTCTTGATCTCTGCAGTGATTTGGATGCGGCCCCTCCTCTCAGTGTGGTCAGTCCCACACAGACTCGGCACGTTGGCCACACAGCGCTTATGGATGTTCATCATACAGTCTGGATAGCGGGAAACAGAAAGAGGAAGAGATGTTACACCACAACCCTAAACAACAGATACACAGACAAAGCACAAAATTTTACATCTATATATAAATGTGACCATTTAAAGGGCAAAAATAGAACTACTTTTTTTCTACCAAACACCTGCTGAGCCAATTCAGTAACTATGAATGGCCATGTTTAGCAATCCCAGAATGCAATGAAATTTAGTGTCACATATTATATATATACACACACACACACATGCATACATAGTCAGTGACTAGTGGTGTATCGATACCCTCATGCCACGATTCGATACATATCATGATACTGAACTCACGATACAATATTATTGAGATAATCCAAATATATTGTTGATTAAAATGAAAATTTGGTATTACATTGGGAGTGGAAATGAATAGGCTTTGGTAACAAAATGCACAGAACAATGTTGATACCAGAATAAAAATATTCATGATTCTGAAGCAGAAAACAGAATTATTTTAGACAAATATGCTTGCACTGACTAGATATATTTAAAATAATTTAGGCTACTTTTTACTGGTAACATAATACATTTGGCATTGTCAGGACACAAATAATCCGCCACTGCATTATTATACCTTATATTCAACATTATATATAGTATTTTAATGTAGCACTGACCCTAAAACTCTGTAAACTCATATTTTTTTTCCTCACAGTAATTTTCATTTTGGGTGAACTATAAACAATACAGATTGTCACTATCCACGATACATTATTGCTGCACTACTAATCGTGATACATAAAGTGACAACATTTCTCAATGTTACTATATTTCTGGTAAGCATAAATATATATGGTCAAAAAAATATATATTATGCATTATGCATGAACATACTGCCTACAGGTATGTATGCAGTGGACAGTGAGATGACTCACTAGAATTTGGAACAAGGGAACAGTCTTTCCCTAAGGTTGAATATCTGACCAGGAACAAAAGAGTCATCAGGTTGTATTCCCCTGCTAAATTCATCAACAGCCACCAATGTATGTGTTTTGGATGCAGGAGTGCTTCCTTACTAGCTTATCAAGCAAGTCCAACCAGTTACATCAGAAACACTCTTTACAGCTGGGTCAGTAGGGGCTTAAGAGCAAAGCAGTAGCGATGATGCTAATCACTGTTATGATGCTTTTGTTGTGTTGGAGGCCAAGGGCCAAACACAAGCAGTCGGACTCAACATAAGTTAACATATCAAATAGCGAAAGAGCACTCCGTAATTCAGACTACTTCTGAAAATGACTGTGAAACAAGCAAACACACAGTAACACATTTATGAAACACACTCCCCCACTGTAATTTCTCATGCACTGCAGCACTTCTCCACAGTTCAGTCAGAAGTGTGACGGAGCGCAAGCCATAGCTGGAGTGTAAACACTGTAGAGGGCCCCGGAGAAGACGACTCATGCATTGCAAACTAAACAAAGGTAATTATAGCTTCCCCAGTCTGCAACCATAACAACTTTGTGTCAGGTTTCAGTTGAAGATGATTAGCGCCTCATCTTTACACCACCTCTCTGCTCACTTGTTAGTCTGCCTATCTGCCTGTCAAACGTTAATAAGAGTAAAGAGCTGCAGGTAAATATGCCGTTGTGCCAGCGAATATATGTTAACCAGCAATCAGGTTTGTAGCAGTGCATATTTGTGCCCCGGAGGCTCAGACAGCTGCTAAGTGACTAAAGCATTTTGAATGTTTTATGTATTGGACACTGGATAAGAGGCTGGCTACCGTGAGATGGAAAATCTCTTTTCACTCAGGTGCTTTGTGGTGAGCGGGACTTCATACAGCCTGGTTATGTTCTCAGTATAATCGCCGCGCAGGGATAGGTAACACACACGGATCACTCAACCATCA
The DNA here is from genome assembly GCA_038088235.1 of Zacco platypus. NCBI lineage: Eukaryota > Metazoa > Chordata > Actinopteri > Cypriniformes > Xenocyprididae > Zacco > Zacco platypus. The sequence goes on along the minus strand of CM076083.1, from coordinate 24,258,409 downwards.
TACTAGGGTTGCAAGGTTACAGTACACATGGTATCAAAAAAAACAGAACGGTACTCGCTCGTGTTTCAAAATATAACAATGTTCTGCTATTCTTATTTGGCAGTCCAAACCAATGTGATGAAAAAACACTAAGTTAGGGGTTTCAAAGTGCCTCAATGGACAGTTTGAGAATGAAAATGTTTAATGCATTTATTAATAACAGAGGGGAAAAATAAAACGCAGAGTTCAGCAACTACACTCTGCCGAATCCTGCCTTTGCATATGCAGTCGACCCTACAACATTGCACACAAAGAACTTACATCCTGGGATCAGCTTTGGACTATAAAACACTCCAAAAACTATTCTCTTTTTTTAAAACTACTTTTTCAAAATCCACGCATCATCCTCAGACACTCGTGACAAAAAGTTTGTCAAAGCGTCAAAGATTCATCAATGCATTGCAAAGATATTAAGATTAGAATTTGATTAATTGGTCAGGCAAGACCCATTTTTCCGAGTTGACCTACAGTATATCACACTTACCAAAACTTGACACAAATTAACAACAGGACATTCTGAGGATGCACAAATAGTTTCATAAAATTCTGCCAGAAAAATAATGACAAACGATTGAGTGGAAGTCAAGGAAAGTGAGAGATACCCACGGTCACATCTCATGCCCTGGTGGATGAGTCCGTACAGCAGAGAGCCGCAGTGGTCACAGAAGGTGGGGCTGGAGTAAGTGTGGACCTTGAACTTGTGCTTACTGCGCGGGTCCTTCAGAGAGACACATAAAAAAAGGAGCAGTCAGCCACATTAGCTATAAATGTGCATTACCAGACATTAGGAATTAAGGTTGATTGCAATAATACAAATACATGGTGCAAAATAATCTTAAAGTGGAAGTACATTTAAGGCAAGCAGAAGATAAATTAGTTGGGTGTATTCAAGATCACAGAGGACTTTAAACAGGTATTTTACATTTTAAAAGCACAGGTGAGGCAAGGAGAAGCGGGTGAGAAAAGCTAATAAAAAGAACCATTAAAAATCTGAAATTTAAAAAAAAAAAAACAATTGGACTGCTGCTGTATTCACAGCATATAATTACAATACACTTTACATTACAGATGTGTGAGGAAAAAAATACTGCATTATATCATGTACTCACACACACACAGGTTTGTTTTACTATCAAAGCGAGGACATTCAATAGGCGTAATGGTTTTTATACTGTACAAACTGTACATTCTGTCCTCCTACACTAACACTACTCCTAAACCTACCCATCACAGAAAACATTTTGCAGTTTACATTTATAATAAAACATTGTTTAGTATGTTTTTGAAGCTATGTTAAATATGACTCATGAAATGTCCTCATATTCCATGTTTATGTCATAATACCAGTGTAATACCCATGTCATTATACAAATTTGTGTCCTTATAAATCACAAAAACATGCACACACACACACACACACACACACACACACACACACACACACACACAACCAGGATTCAAAAGTAATTTTTTTAAAGAAATTAATATTTTATTAAGCAAGGATGCATTTAATTGTTAAAATTAACAAAAGTAAGGCTAAAGATTTTTACATTATTGTAAAAAAATGCTATTTCAAATGATTGTTATTTTAATATAATAACATTCTATTCATCAAAGAACCCAGTAAAAAAAATCCATACTGTTTTTACTGCATTTTTGATCAAGAAAATGCAGCATAGGTTAACATTCTTTCAACTAAAATTATAAAAAAAAAATCCTTACCATTCAAAGAATTTTTTTTAGAATTTTAGTGCACAATATATATATATATATATATATATATATATATATATATATATATAAATAATATATTATATATAATAAAGCCATATATTATTAACATTTAACATTATATCAATAACATTAAATACAGCATTGATGAATATTATATAGATTATATAATATATTTTGGCATGATCATTTTTTTTTTTTTCCCCATCTGTTCACAATCGCAATTATTTTTTTGGTAGACACTGGAAGTTCTCCACAGAGCACTGCCAGCAGAAGTGGCATTCAGGTGTCATCCTGCCAATGATACTGGAGCACCGGGTCAGCAGGGCAATACCAGTCAGCTGGAACACTGGCACACCAAAGAACCCTTCCTTTTCGCCTTCCCCCATGTGTTGCATCCATTATTAATTAACCAGGGGCTTTTTATGACTTCCTATTCATAAGAAGCTGTTTTAATATTCTCCCTCTGAATACAGCTCATGGCAGCGATGACACTGGCACAAAAAGAGAGCAGCTTCCATACGGCCCGTGGCCTGAGCACACAGAGAGGCATGCAGCACACACAAAACCCACAGGACTGTGTTACATACTCTTACAGTAGAAGAATATGCAATGAGAAAAGGTCAGAGTGAATTTACAGAGGCTGCCCTCGCATCTAAGAGCACACTGTGTAGGGAAGCAGAGGTGAGGATGAGGATCTTGGTGTGAAGAAATAAGAGAGGGAGTAGGTGGATTAGGCTAGAGAGAGAGAGAAAGAGAGTAAGGCTACATGATAACTTTAAAATAAAAAGCACAATAACAACTTACAAAAGGGTCAAAGTTTGGCAAGGACCGTTAGCCTCTGTTAGTAGATACTGCAGGCTAAATGGATTTTTCTCTGTTGATGGCCATTTATTCAGACAAATACTTCTGCAAGCATCATGCATTACCGTTAAAACATTTGTTGTAGGTAAGATTTATTTTGTATTTTGCATTTATTTGATCAAAAACACAAATTGAAAAATTATCATTTAAAATAACAGAATTTTCAGAATCATTACTCCAGTCTTCAGTGTCACATGATCCATCTAATCATTCTAATATGATGATTTGCTCCTCAAGAAACATTTCTTATTATTATCAATGTTGAACAAAGTTGTGCTGCTTAAAGTTTTTTGTGGAAATCATTTTTAGGGTTCTTTGATGAATAGAAGCATTTAGTTGAAATATAACATTAGAAATGTCTTTATAGTAACCTTTGATCAATGTGATTAAATGTGTAGTCCTTGCTGAATGACAGTATTAATGAACATTGCTAATATAATATTTGATATTCAACAATGTTTTTGATCTGCCTGCATTGACACCATTGAATGCGAGCTGAACTGTGCTGGACGATTACATCACTGTTTTCTCCAGTGCTGGTATATAGAAATTAACTAAATTAATAGCTATTGATTAACGGAATGAATCAATACTGAATTTATTTAAGCTGGACAATGACACCATTTTCTTTAAGAGCTGCTGTGCAGCCAAAAATTATTTGCCAATTATTACTGTAAAATTATTTCACAATTTGCATTGTACAAAGCGCTATATAAATAAAGGTGACTTGACTTGATTTCATTATATAACATAATTCCATTTAAATTTTTTATATTGCTTCAGAATATATTAATTGTTAGCTTATCAACTGCTTCAAAACAATAGGCTAGTTTTTGGTATAGTTTGATAGATTGGCATTGACCGATTCTTTGCATCATCCACTGAAGTGGATGTATTTTCTTGTTTAATTTTCACCAGACCATTTGTGAAAAATATCAACTTGGACGACACTGCACAAGCAACTAAACCTTGGCATCCCATTAGGCAATATAAGCAGCACTGAGCAAACCAAAAAACCCGGCATGACCCAGTAGGCAATTTGGACAGCGATTAATATATAAACCACAAGAGCTGCACAAACCACTTACATTCTAAACAGTGCACTTTCAAAGCTCTATGGAAAGTGGCTAAGTGCTAAATTAAAACCATATTAAACATCCCGACATATTAAACAGCATCAAAGAAGCTCTTGGACGCAAAAGACAGAAGGCAAATCCAAGGCATTTCTATCAATACAGTGCATTAAGTCCAAAGTATAATCAAGCTTTAAAGCCTGGCCCTCCACGAATTATAGACCAAGCTATCCATTTTCCTCTTGACATCAAAACTTACAGGCAATCATTGTCCTTCACTTATCAAGTGCTTGATGGAGTGAAAAGTAGGGAACATGGTGATGGAAAAAAAATGTGTAAATCTTGCAAAACTATTGCATTTCCATTACAAAAAAAAAACCTTTTTGATTGAAATAATATGAGATTGGAGGAAAAACTACTCAATCCTTTTGTGAATGAACACAAACATTGCGAGGAGAACAATACTTTGCAAGAGAACACGAAAAGTTTTGTGAGAGAACGCAAAAGCATTGAAGCCTAATTTTTCCTCCCAATATTTTTTCCATCACCATGTACCCTTGTGTAGAAAACAGTGTCTGTTAAGAATAATGAAGAATAAGAACAATCCATCCTTATGCATCTTAAATAATAAATATAGAATAAATGCATTCAGAAACAGTCCAACATATTGGTATATCAGCACCATCTGAAACAGAACAATATGACACGCTCACGGCTGTGAAGGTCCATTCAAACAAATAAAGGCACAACAGAAGAGGGCTGTGAAATGCAGAGTAGGTGCAGGTGTGAAGGGGCCTTTGTAGACTCATCTGAATAGTCCAATGACAATGTCACCCCTGTAGCGCTGGCCCTTGTGACAAAACACAGATTCACTCATAATAAAGAGAACAGACACAGTATAATTCATTTGTATTATAATTCCCTGTCATCTTATACAGATGGGATACAGGGAGCACATACAAACAATAACAAACAATGAAAGCCTGCAGATGAAATTACGCCCAGCATATGGGTGGCTGTCCAAACAGGGATCCATAGACAGAAAAAACAAAAAGTAACAAATGCAAATAAAATCATAGCAACATCTTTGTGCTAGTACTGTAACTAATTACATCATCTAAAAAAAAATTACTGTTTTTATATTTAGTTTATTAAAATCTTTCTAAATCATGCATATTTATCTACACACTGTCTTACAAACAACCTGGCAGTATTGATACAGATTTAAGCTTCATCAACCTCAAGTTTGAACATTTTGAGATGGTTGTCATTGCAGATAATGATTGAACATCTGGTTTATTAACGAGTCACATGATTCAATAACTTCTCTGATGGTTACAGTTCATTCCATGTTTGCCAGACTGATTCAAAACAGTAACTCCTGATTATGAGTTTCTTCTTGAATAATTCTTAAAAAGAATCCTTCTTAAGAACCATTTGATTATAAATATGTACAACAAGACAATCTCTGCCAATCAGAAAATATGTGGGAGAGGCTAATGATGCTCACTGCCCCAGTTGACCTTTTGCAAAGACCCGCCCCCTTTAGTTACTGTTGCTATGTCCGACAAACCATGTGCTCTCACGCCACACATCATGTTCTCACACGGTGAAAAATACATCCTGGAGCAAAGAGGACACTGACAACATGTCGACAGACACATGAAACAGTTTCATATTTAATATATCATAATTTTTTAAAGAAGTTTAATGTGTCTCTTTAATGTGTCGTGACAGATCGCTGTAGCTCCTTCAAGCGGCTCGTGAACCAACATCTCTTCATACTAGTTCATTTATAGCATCAAATAAACATGAATGAACATCAGAAGGAATGTTGTTTAAACTGCGGAAAGACGTGAGTACACACAATTTTTCAAGTTCACAAACATTAATCTACTAACTCCCCTGACTGCTGTGTCAGGCAAAATGGCAGATTCGGGGTTATGATTGGTCAGATCGCCTGTCAATCAAACTGTTTGCAAAGGGTCAACTGGGACTGGTTTGGACACCATGTAAAAACCAACCTTCACAGAAACCCCTCTGCATTTTAAAATCATTAGGAAGACATTATTTAATATTATTTTATTAAACTTCCCATTGGCTGGACCCCATAGCGTAGATGATTTCAGGTTTCACTGTCTGTATCTTAACAATGTAGGCAAAACACACACACACACACACACACACACAGTGAGCAGGTGTAGGGTTTGATCACGTCCCCGCTCTTCAAAGCAGATGTGATCATTTAAGGTGCTTTGTTCATCACTGAACCCTCATTACAATGAAAAGCGCGAGCACAGGAACTCTGTCTATTCATGAACGTCAAAGGCAGAATGGCAAAGCCAAATGGTCTGAATCTGATCAAGACCCACTGATCACAATACTAATGTTCCCTTGTAGGCATCACAGAAGATGATCCTGACCATAATAACATTCCAGTTTTACCAGCCCTTTATATATATTTATACTGGAAAAAGAGCTTAGCTTTAGTTGCAGGGAAAAGATCTTCAAGACATCTTTCAAATTTTCTACTATCATGAGTGAGAACAGGGTCATAATTCTGAATATGTGGTTACATCCTTGGGTGTGACTAAGTGAACTGAAGTGTCTTCAGAGAGGGGAGTTGAGTGTTTGGATTGGCTGAACTTGTCATGCAAGAAGTTCACAGTGCCCTCTTAAAAAATGCAGGTGGTTGGGAAACCTACAAAAAAAACCCCATGAAGCATTTCACAGGAAACAAACAAGTGTTCACAGGAAAGCCACAGCCCAAATTCTTACATCATAGCACCATGTTTGACAACTAAGCACTCTCTTATAATTTAAACCGTGGTCTTCTGCAAACACACCGCAAGACACTCTATCACTAAAAGCCCTTTAACAAGTCAGTGCTTTAACATGTTGTTTGTTTGTCTCTTTTTGTATGCAATGCAATTGCTTTACATTCAATATATTTTTACATGCACTACCAAAATCAATGACTTCTCTGTGACATTTATGATTTGATTTCAATGACTTTTCCAGGTCTGGCCTGCTGATTTCCTGGTCTTAAGGCCATGACACATCGTTGAGCGTCCGTCAGCTCAGTTAAAGTGGCATACCGTACTTTTGCCTATTGTCAGACCCCATTGGTGGCATTTAGGCCTACTGAGCATGCTGAATTGACACCGGGCAGTCGGTGAGAGAGATCACTCTGATTGGCTGTTCAGCTCAGTGGTCCAGTGCACAAAAAGAAAAGCAAAAACAAGTAAACGAGGGCACGCACAGAAGGCTTTTATAATCTCAAATCATCTTACTTGAACATTCCAATACGTAAATATTTTCATAATTGCATGGTTGTCTGGAATGAAGTGAACAACTAATTGAATCAATATTATATTCAAAATTGTGATCAAGCATTGCTTTGTTTATGGTTCTAATGCTGCCTTCACGTGTTATCGTTAATCTGATAATTCCCACTTCTGAAGTCGTTCGCATTCAACTTTCAAAATGGGAGGCCGTTCATGTGCAATTTTTACCTATTACGATAATTCCGAGAGCACGTGAAGGCAGCATTATATCTGCAGTCCTAGATTAATTTTCTCTTTTTGAACAACAAATATAGATTACTGCCACCTGTTGGTCTGGAGAGTTATTTCCTCTTATATAGGCAGAGAATGTCTTTCTCTTGTCTCAAGAGAAACTAGTTGATGCTAGTTCTTCAATGGCGGTTTGGTGCGTCACAGCCTTTAGCTGGTTTAATCTAGTCATTCAGCCTGGTCAAATTGGGGTTTAGAGCTGAAAAAGAAAGCTGAAAAGTGCTTCCTGCAGCATAATATCAGCTTATGATATGGGTGATTCTTTCAGCAGGGTGAAAATAACAATTTTATAGTTCCTTAATATTTCCAGATTTTTCATTGCTCATGTCCTTTGAAAAAAAAAATCAAGTGACAATCACAAACTGCAAAGTTGAACCTGAAAAATGTGTTATGCAAATTGTTTGATAATCCTTTTCGCTGCACTTGAAAAGGTCAGAGTTAAATTGCTTGAACTTTTAGCAGTACATCACAATGCTCAAGATACCACAGCAGCTAATGATACCACGCTCCATAGAGTCTAATGCACTAAGCAACATTGATGCGAGTCATGCAAAATGACCTTAATACTTCATAATTATCTCACCTAAGCTAGCGCACACTGCGTACAAATGCCATTATGTCTGTCATAAGAAACGCTGCTGTTTTTTCTATGACAATGCAACAAAGATTCTTTTCAGATAGAATGCATGCACAGTCCTCCCACTTCCATGCTTCTATCACACAGCACGCATCGCACTGAGTCATCGAACAATCAGCTCTAAATAAAAAGGTGCAGGCAGTTTGGTACCAAAGAGTTCAAATGGAAAGACAGGGGAGGGAGAGGAGATGCAAAAGAAATGCATTGCAATAGAGCCCTCACACCCGGTGGCCTTCAGAGGGTTCCCATGGTGATGGCCAAAGCCCATCGCCCAGCAACAGGCTGGTACCTGCCACAGCGAGAGTTCACGGAGGTTGTCGCGTCTGGCTGAAGAAAAAAAAAACACTAGAGAAAGCTGAACATTTATGTGTACAGGCGTATACACAAGCACACTTCCATTTCCTCTTTTCTCAAACTATGCACTACTGTGAGACGTGAGGGGTTTTTCTTTAGTAGCAGCTGTAGATTATGCTCATGTCGGAGAAGAGGGTTGTGGGTAGCGTTTTTACCAGTGTCAGTAGCGCAGAAGCAACAACAAGTTATGCAAAGCACAATTTCTGTGTCTTGCTGCCAGAAACTGTCATGACCACAATTTTAAAAGTTATGTTATGGTGGATCAATGGCTCTAAACCTTGACAGAGTTAATATATATACACATACATATATATATATATATATATATATATATATCAGTGTTGGTACAATTGTTTTTTTCAGGATTCTTTAATGAAGAGAAAGTTCAGAAGAACAGCATTTATCTGAAATAGAAAGCTTTTGTAACATTTCCAAAGGTTTGGGGTCAGTAAATTTTTTTTTGTAAAGAATTTAAAAAGATTAAATTGATCAAAAGTCATTATTTGAGATAAATAATGTTCTTTTGAACTTTCTGCTCATTAAATAATCCTGAAAGAAACTGTTTTCAACATTTATAATAATTAAGACTTGTTTCTTGAGCATCAAATCATCATATCAGAATGATTTCTGAAGGATCATGTGACACTGAAGACTGGGAGTAATGTTGTGACAAATGATGTTGTAAATACAGCTTTGCATCACAGGAATAAATTACATTTTAAAATATATTCAGATAGAAAACAGTTATTTTAATTTGTAAAAAAATATTTCACAATATTAGTTTTTGGATGTATATTGGATCAAATAAATGAGGCCTTGGTGAGCAGAAGAGACTTCTTTTAAAAACATTTAAAAAATCTTACGACACACACACACACACACACACACATATATATATATATATATATATATATATATATATATATATATATATATATATACACACACACACACACATACCCACACACACATATATGCACATATTACATATACTGTTGCATATACTGTTGAATGAGTTTGTCAAAAGTGTGTTGTATGGCAAAAGATTCAGCGGTCTGGCCAATGCTATTTTTTTCTCACACAGACAACCTCAGTTCTGATCAGTCCAGCCATGTTTCCCTCTTAATGCTTTGTGACAAGCAAACAGCCGTACTGCTCAGCAACAGAGTGACGTTTGGTTTCTCCTTGAAACTGCTCTTTAAATAACTGCACAATGGCTTGAGCTGGAGCATATTCACACAGAGAACAGCACATCCACACAAACAGCTTACATGTGAATACACTTCTTCTCTCTTCATACCTCTATGCCTACAAGCATGAAAGGTAAATCGCCCAATCAGAGAAAAGTGTGACTGGCGCAGGAAACGTGTTTATGCAAATGCCTGCATGGCCTTATTAAACCAGTGCCCCATGGGAGCATGCAACCAGTGTGAGAGGGGTATTTATAGACATCACCCACTTCTGGCAGAGCATGTGGGCGCATCCATGACTATCCCAGCGGGATTTCAAATAATGACAGTGGGGAGTGGGAGATGCCGTGGAAATTTCTAGAAAGGGTTAAGCTTTGTGAATGGCATAAGATGAAAAGGGAGCCTAAAGGGGTCTCTTTGTATTTCTAAAATACATTTTAATCGACAATCCACAGTATTTCCTAACCAGCTATGGGATATCCGTAATCATCCATGAATTTGTGTGTCAATATGTATGTGTGTGTGCCACACATATATATAGGGCTTCAGACTGCATCTAAAACGGTCGCATATTACTTTAGGAGTGATATTTTTGCTGAGGTTGCCACTGGTGACAGAATAAATTTATTCTTTTACCTGCGTGTTCTGTGATGAGTAACCTATCACAGATTTTTTTAGTGTTGTTGACGTAAAAAAAAAAGGGATGATGCACATCAAAGTTTCAGTGGAAAAATGTTTGAGAGTCAAAATACACAAGGGGAAAGTGACAATCAGTTTTGTTAGAACAAAATATATCAGACTTTTCAAACATTCCTCATCTCTGTCTAACACACTGACAGCACATCTGCTAATAAAACAAGTAGGCTCCAGCATGAGAGACACAGAAAACGGCAGACACTGAGGATCATCTTTCTGTGTTAATGAATGCACACCCAAGAAAAAGTGCAGAAAGGCAGTGTCTATTTCTTACATACAACATGGATGAACTAAAACAGGTAAACATGTCAGCTGTGTGAACGCCAGGGCTGGGTAGGTTACTTTTAAAATGTATTTCACTACAGATTACAAAATACATGCTTTAAAAAGTAATTTGTAACGTATTTCGTTACATTACTCAAGTTTAGTAACTTAATCTAAATACTTTGGAATGCTAATAAGTGTGGAACAAATACAAAAAAGGTAATTGCAAGTTATCATCTCACAATTCTGACTTTTTCCCTCAGAATTGCGTGATATAAAGTTGCAGTTGCGAGTCATAAAGTCAGAATTATGAGATATAAACTCGCAATATTGAGAAGTCAAAATTATGAGATATAAACTCGCATACTAAATTCACAATTGCAAGAAAAAAAGTTAGTATTGCAAATTTATATTTCCCAATTCTGACTTTATAACTTGCAATTGTGAGTTTAAATCTCCCAATTCTGAGAAAAAGTCAGAATTGTGAAATGCAAACTCACAATTGTGAGGGGACAAATTGTGAGAAAAGGTTGCAGTGACGAGTGAATTATAAAATGACTCACAACCATCACAAAACATGAAAACAGTCGTGGATCATCCAGGTCATGACAGGTCAGTTAAGTTGACTGTTGGGCAATTTTTTATATAAATTCAGTAATTTTTTCTTGTTCAGGACAGTACTAAATAAAAATAACTCAATTTTTATGATCCCTCTTAAAAGTATTAAAATGTTGATGAAACTTAACTCCGCTTTTTCAGACGGTCAGAGTCAGAGAATCACCAATTGCTGTTTAAATGACAATAAAATTCAAAGTAATCACTTTGGTAATCTAAACTACTTTCAGATGTAACTGTAATCTGATTACCACCCATTTAAAATGTAACTGTAATGAAATACAGTTACTCAAATTATGTATTTTAAATACGTAACTAAATTACTTGTATTTCGTTACTCCCCAACCCTGGTGAACGCTAACAATATCGTTAACAATTCTCATTTTACTCAATACTGATATGGAGTCTTAAAGGTGTAGTTTTTTCGTCCACTACAGGTTACCTATTCAAAACAAAGAAAAGCTTGATGATGCCAAGTTTGAGCAAGGATTCTTGGGACATGTGGTCTTCACCTCACAGCCGGTGGAAAAGAATCAGGATGGGATGGGAGCAGAGCAGGACCGAGTGTTGTGGAGCTGAATGAGGCCGCAGAAGCGATTGTTAATGAGAGACGAACGCGACCTCGCGAGCAGAGGGACATTTATTATGCCACAGTCGCTGGCGCCGCTTCTGCTTTTTCGGTCATGAGTATGAGGTAATGCAGCTCTGTTTATCATATTAGATACATTTGAGTGTGTTGAAAATTATGTTATAATATTATTGTGCATTCTCTTGGCGGCTGCTGTAAGACACTTGTTGCACACTGCAGTAAGATAGATTGATATTAGAATATCATATTAAATGCTGGATGGCTTGTGTTGATAAATGGTGTGCAATTAATTTTTAAATGTATTGTATGATGGAGAAAATTCTGTATTACTGTTAAAATAAAGCTGCATCTGATTGTGATATGTTAGCCACTTGACAAAATAGTGTTTCTCTCTGAGGCATGGTAATGCGTAGTACTCGCAAAAAAATTTAAAAAATTAGATTTAAACAATAAAACTAAACGTTGAGCTATATTACAACAATTAATTTTCTGTCTATGAATGTATCAAAATAGATGTTCCCTTGTCTGTGTTCCCACAAGTAATATACATTAAAGTATATTTAGTGTTTCCATGGTTTCTACAAAATAAAACCGGGAACCGAGGGTAATGCAGATATGACGCCATTTGCAGGCGACTCCCTCACACGTCCCGGATCCTTGGATAAAACTGCGATTTTCTCACGATTTACAAATATTTGGAAACATTTGGGATATTGTAAATATTCAACTGAACAAAATATATAACACTGGCCAAGAGGTTTTTGGATATTTTACTGCAAAACTTTTACAGATCTTCTAAGGCTCAGCTGTACTTCATTTTCTGTGTTCCGCTCCGTCCCGCACACAGTTGAGTATGTAAGTATCGCACATGCGCTGTTGTACCTCGTGGACCCTACTGATGATGAAAATTGCGTCACGTGGCCAGTGCATGGACCGCCATTGAAAGCAGACGGCTAATGTATACAAGTTAGTCTATGCGGTTTTCTGTTAATGCGTGAACTTCACATTATTTGTAGCGTGCCTGCCATCCAACAATCTCAATAAGCTTTGTGCTTTGTTACTTTTAATATGTTACTTTGAATACGCATGCTACTTGTAATAAATAAAGTCTCAGCTTTGAAATTCTGTCAGTTTTATAACAAAATACAATCTGGTGGCTCTTCTAATCGCTGTAGTGACTCAGGTCAAGTGACACGTGATCATCTCTTCCTATTTACTACTAGTTTAGCACCAAATAAACATGAATAAACAAAAGAAAAGTTGAAAGATACAGTATGACTTACTGACATGCCTCTAAACTCAGTCAGCTAAAAAAACATAACTACAAAGAGGAGCATTTTGCTAAATATATGCACTGTTACATATTCATTATATTTATTATTAAAAGGGTACTTCAACACTGGCTAAATAGGCTTTCAATAAAACTTGGATGCCTATGCAGCAGAAAGGTAAGAAATATATGTAATTGAAAACGGTGATGCCTGACAAGACAAAACAGAGAAAAAAGGCTGTTGTCTTTCGTTTTGCCAAATAGGAAGGAGAACATCAATACCCATAATGCACCAGGTATGTTGCGATCAAAGGCCACTCCCACCAGTTTGCTATGGATACACTTGACCAGAGTCAAATACCGCCTTGCTTTAGTCGTAAATACTTCTTAGCCATCTTTTAGTTGGTGTCGACATGTATTGTTCCCAGGTGCAAGAATTCAAAGCGTAAACGTTTAGCGAGAGTGAGTTACTTTAGATTCCAGTGAAGTCTGCTAAGAGCTGCAAAGAATCATAAATATGGAGAGAATGCCGCAATGGAAAATCTGAAAGATCTCTGTGTTTGTAGTCAACATTTAAAACTGGATGACCATGAACACAATGTTTTAGGCCAAATAGAGGAGAAAAACTGAAAGAAACTGCCGGTCTGTCAGTTCATCCCAAACTCCCAAAAAAACACCATCGCGTACAAGTACGAAAGCTGTTACCAAAGTGTTCTATTTTTACCATAATGCTGTTTAAAAAGTACACAAATTATGATACAATTTTCAGTGATAATAATATAATCACCTTGTAATAAATAAATGTTCTGTTAATAACCCTGTCGATCCAACTGTCCATGAGCAGAGATACAAAAATACAGAAGTATAATCTGTAGTTTCACAAAAGCCATCCGGTGTCATCCGGCAGGCTTTTGCTGACAAATAATTGTGAATTTCTCTGTCCAGGTAACACCGAAAACAAGTAAACATTTTTCATTTACAATTACATATACCACTGACATCGTCACAATACAAAGTGGGTTGAAAAACAAGTTACACTTTAATTTACACTTTTCTTCAGAAAAAAAGTAAGAGCTAAAAATAAAATTCAACACCACATATTTTTTCAACATCACCATTTTTACAGTCTGGCGTTCAATGACATATGAGAGCTGCTTTCTTTTACTGTTTTATTGTGTTTTAAGTGTTTTTCTTCTATGGTTCTGACTGTTTGTATTGATGAACGTGTTTTCTTTTTGTATGTACAGCACTTTGATAAACACTTGTTGTTTTAAAAAAGTGCTTTATAAATAAACTTTGACTTGACTTGACACATATATGTGCCTTTCATCAAATTTACCTCTCAGATATTACTAATGAAGAAAACTGGACTGGATACGTGCAAGACACATTACAACATTTATCGGATGCATTGAGGAGCAGGCCAAACTACACTCAATAGCAAAGGGATGCAAACAAAATCACGAAAAAAAACAATTCTTTGTCTGTATATAGTTGTCAAGTAGGAAAAGACACTCAATTCTTAAAACATTCAAAAGATGGATGCAGCTGATGCTGTGACAGGATGACTGAAATTATGTTAAAAAAATGAATAATGTTTAAAAACATGTTTATTCGTATGTGGCAGTAAAAAAAAAATATTTGCTGCCTATGTATTTCTTCTAGGAGAAAGAAGTCTTGATCTTGTTTCAGAGGATTATATATATATATATATATATATATAAATGTATGTATGTATGTACAGAGAGAGAGAGCTTCTGTTTCTCATGCCAGAAAGGTAGCAATGCAGATAACAAGCTCTGCTTTTGCAGTGAACGACAGCATTGGAACAATTGGCTTGTCTATTGTAGCCAATTATTCCATGGAGCTGTGTCTCTCTGTCTGTAGCATTTTGAAGAGGTGACGATCACCAGGGCAGAGAGGATAAACTGGGAAAGTCTTTCTCTCTATCTTAGGCCCTGTTTATACACCTAGTGTTCGGAAGCATTTTTATCAATCCAATTACAAGTTGATGACGCTAAATACAGGTGTAAACGGGGTGTAAAACATTTTGAGCTTGTCCAGTTTCAACCACTTCCAGAGGTAGTCGAAAATGCATTCGAACAGATCGCTTTTGCAGTGTAAACGTGGTCAAATGTGTTCAAACAGCCACATAAGACTGCCTACTCTCAGCCAACTGGCCTAATGCATAAACAAAATTCATTGTGGGAAGCTGAAGACCAAAGTTTGGTTTGACGATGAAAAACCTACCAAGCACAACATTCTCTCACCATTCCTGATTTATTGTTGAGCACTGGCACTGACAGACTATACTGAATGTTTTTCCATCATCTCCGGTAGGGGTGTGCGATATTGACAAAAAATGATATCTCGATATTTTCCGATTTTTCCGATAACGATCAGATGATATTTTGCTTCATTCAAAAGTGTTTTATTTGGCAATGGAACTGGTGACAGTGCTTGTTATATCTTTGTATCTGTCGCTGTTTCTGTCGTAACAAACTTTCTTGCTAAATGATTCACCCATGTTTGTTGCGTGTGTGTTTTTGATTTTGCACTGTCTGCTGCAGACGCGCCATGTTCAGCTGACTCCTGAAGCTTTTCATAATCCTCATATTAGGGCAAAGGCTGCGATTATTTATGCGCAGCTTGTCAGAGCTGTACAGCTCTGTGTTCAATAGTAAATGCTTCTGCATCTGAGAGCCAGAGGGCGCTCTTGCGCAGAACTGCAGCAGAAGATAACGTGTCATCTCGCTGTAGCTGAATAAACAGAAGATTGAAACTTTGACTGATTAAACATTAATAATAAACACACGACTGCCTTATTCTGTGTCAGAAGTCACACCATCTCACAGAAGGATGCTCAACTGTCGTTATGAAGTGAATTTGGAGTAAAAACATGTTATCAAATGTTGTCTTTTGTTGGACAAGATGTTAATAATGCTTCTCATGTCTTGAAAGATGTTTGACGCGCGTTGTTTTTTCAAATGTATGCTACAAGCGACTCAAACTCGCAGTGCTTTCAGATGGATTAGCATTCGGAGCCATACTAATTGACAAGCTTCTTCACAGTTCCTTCACTCATTTTAACTTCTGTCAAACACTACACTCTGAACACGCATACGCAATAGTACTTAGTATATATTCGTGAAACACTTTGTGCAGCGTTTTGATTGGTTTCTAAAAATGAGTGAAATACTCCATAATATGATTTGGCATATCGTTAAAACATCAAATACGATATTATCTCACACCCCTGATCTCCAGTCATTGCGCAAGCTTGTTTCTTCCATTAGATAAAAAGATCTAAAAAAAACCCAAAACAAAACAAAGCATACAATTATCCACCCATAGACCCTCCCCTTGAAGAAATCAGGACAGAAGTGGTTGAAAGTGGACAAAAGAGACGGATTAAAACACCAGGTGAATGTCTACTTCGACCAGATCCACTAAAACACATCTTAATAGCAGATGTAAAGAGGACCTTTTAATGGCTTATTCGCAACAGAGTCTGCCGACAACAATGCTGATATATCACCAATTAATTTATTTATTAAGAAAGTGAACTGATCCAACATGAGAGTGAGGGGGTGAGATATAAAATGAGATATTTTTGGTTTCCCAAGAAACCAGTGGGTGTAAAACACCCTTGAGTGAATGTGCTAAAGACACTTCTGCTTTATAAAACCCTTACCGATCAGAGCCAATGGTCCTTGTCACGTCTGACAAACTCCTTTTAATACAAAACACAGAATTCAGAATAAAACTAGCACGCAAAAAACAAGTATTCACTTACATGTCCATGAACCCACCTGAAATCTGTGCAATAAAAACTAACGGTCTGGTTTATATTGCTCAACTGCAATCAGAGTTGGGTTTCAATACGATACAGAGCTCTTATAACGTGAATGAGAGTTTAATGAGACTACCGGTACAGAAATCCCTTGGTGAACGTCTAATTAGCCCACTTCTATAATTGAAGCCTAAAACGAGCCCCTTTGAAAACATCTTTGAGTCTGCCTTGCTTGGCTGTCTTTGACATTGACTATATTTATACCTGTAATCCCCTTTAGTGGCTCTTCTGAGACTAGCTAGCAGATTTACACAAGAAAAAACTAATGACAATGTCACAAGGCCAAGGCTTCATCAAATAGATATCACGTCTAGTTTACTGGCACACTGACGTCCGGAGAGCACATGGTTTTGGCAGCACTTCTAGACTGGTGGAGAACAAACATGAAAAACAGAATTAAGCATGAACCTCATTGCCACGGCTCTGGAGGAGGATGAAAGTGTGCGTTTCATCTGCATGAATGAGATGAATGGCGAGGCTTCTTAGAGAAGTGGTGGGACAGAGCCAGATCACTAATGTGGATTGAGGTGTGGAAATGTGCAAACGACATCCCATCAACGTTCTCCATTTTAGATCACTCCGAATCCCTTTGTGGAGTGTCTGCCAGCCATGTCATACCGCCTGTCCCTGCTGGGTGCACTGTGTAAATATGACTGTATTCTAGGCGAGGGAGCCGACCCGGGACTTGAAGGATGCTCCTCTGAGAGCTGAAGGTGCGTCTGACTGATAGAAGGGCACTGAGAGGGCTGTCAGATGCACAGCACTGGGACTATCACACTTAAAGCACAAGAGTCTGCAGGGTAACGAATATGGGGTCTATTCTCAAGGCAGAGCATTCAACATCTCAAATGAAGACTGAAGCCCAATCTGAATTCACAAAAATGTCATTGTATGTGTAAATGGCAGAGAACAGTAACACACCTGACACCATAATTCACATGACAATTCCAATGATAGTGGATGCATGTATTCACGCGTATATTTATAAATTGCAGTTTGTACTCGTCAAGAAGTATTTCATCAAACGCAGGACATACTACAGCTACAGTTGTCTTTTTGACAACAAATCATTCTGGAGCCGAATTGTCTCGTTCATGGTCTTACAGAAAATATTTTTAAATGCCTATAGAGAAAATTAAAGGGAAATATATAATTCTGTATGCCTTATTTTTTTTTGCATTTCTGGTGAAAAACGCTGGTTCAGACAGACAGAGAATCAAAAAGTGGCAGAGAGCGAAGCAGAAATGTATTTTTCATAATTACACCGATTCAAAGAGCAAAGCCATTTCCCGTAACTGCGCAGCGCCATTCATTCTCCCTCTTGTTCCTGTGTGTAGTAACTGTAATGATGTGATTGAGCTGGCATTCTACGTTCACTCTCATCCACACTAACGAAAAAGAGCTCTGGTCCCCTGTGTGGACGCGCTTCCTGTAGCTGTCACTATCGACCGGGTAATTTGTTGATTTAAATGGTTGTATAACTCAGGGGCCCGAGACAAAGTGAGCGATGAAGACGAATCCAGGAAGAAATCTGAAACGGAGAGGGTTATCGTCACTGCAGCTGTCTCACACACTTCCTCTGTGACAGTACGTCTGATTAGATTTGCCAGAGGACGACAACTTTTGCCCACCTCCTTTCACTGTTCTCTCATGTGGGATTGAGAGATAGACAGGCACAGATTGAAGAGGAGAGACAAAGAGAGGAGAGATGGGAAAATAAGGGAGGAAGGAAGGGGAAAGAAGAGATTTTTGTACTCACATCTGATGCAGGACCCTTATCTGCTCCGGGGCAGGAGAAGGTGACGAATTCATGGCAACGCTTGTGCACCACAAAGCAGCAGACTGAAAGAAGGAAGGAGAGAGAGACAGACAGATGAGATAAACGGTGAGAATCAGAGCACATGGCACTGACAGACATTTATCTGCAGTGACAGGGATCCTGTTGGATTTCATGTTATGCTCGAAGACCCGACCTGAACCTGCTCACATGACAATCGCATCTCAATGTAATACTGCATATGGCTGCATTAGGCCTAACTACAACCATCGAACAAAACGTTGTACTTGCACACCATGAGTGCTTGTTTATTGCTCTTATTATTATTACATAATTCTAAGTGGTTGAACTGATTCCCAATTTGGGTGCTTGACACAGCTGAAACAAAAGAAATGTGTGTGTGTTTTATGGGCATTTAAAATACTGCTCTGTGGCTACTGCTACTCATCATGGCAGTTTCTATTTTTATTGCGCCGCACACAGAATACAGGGATTTCTGTCTGAATTAAAATACTAGCCAATTAATTCACACATGATATTTGCCAAAGAAATCATTTTATTCATAATTTAAATCACTTATGATGTCAGCATTGTAGACGTCAGCAATTCCATAAACTGCAATAATTCACTATAAAAGTCAGCGAGCATTGGGTATGGTTTTGGAAATGTCATTCATGTTCATTCTCTCAAGTTTTCAAAAGCACATGAAGCAAAAGCACGCATCTTTTCAGCTGCTACAACAAAGTTGTATGATAAGCAAAAACAGCCTTAACCAGCATTACTGGATGACAAAAAAAACAACTTTTTTGCTGTTGAACTGCATAGCTGAGCTGATCTACCAGTTAGATCAGTACCAAACCAATATAAGGAAGAATGAAATTTATGTTGGCCTAAGCATTTTTTTACTTTATTATTTGGTGTAGCTGTTAAAGATTTTTTAAATAATTAAAAAGACAAAAATATTTTTAATAAACAAAAATTAATATTTACTAAATGCATGTATGTACTTTTTCAGTCTCTGTTGTTACTGACTTCCAAATAGTTTCTTGTTGTTCCCAAAGACTTACTTTTAATGAAACCTTTGAGCTCATGTTATGAGTAAGAACCACTTCAGAAGTGGTCACGTCATACACAACCTACATTAGCATTAAAGCAGGAAGCAATCTTTCAAAAACCAAATGAAGCACATTACCAAACAAATTCTGAATGTTCACGAGAAAGAGTCAGCTGCAATCTCTGACAAGTCCATAAAGCATAGAACTGGGGTGGCGCATTGGGAGCTCAGTTTATTCGCTATAGTTTAAAAGAAAATGGTGATAATACATACATATATACACACTCATCCATGCATGTATACATAAAAATATACAGGTGCTGGTCATATAATTAGAATATCATCAAAAAGTTGATTTATTTCACTAATTGCATTCAAAAAGTGAAAATTGTATATTATATTCATTCATTACACACAGACTGATATATTTCAAATGTTTATTGCTTTTAATTTTGATGATTTGATGAAAATCCCAAGTCCTGTTGGAAAATAAAATCTGCATCTCCATAAAGTTGGTCAGCAGCAGGAAGCATGAAGTGCTCTAAAACTTCCTGGTATACGGCTGTGTTGACCTTGGACCTCAGAAAACACAGTGGACCAACACCAGCAGATGACATGGCACCCAAAAACCATCACTGACTGTGGAAACTTTACACTGGACCTCAAGCAACGTGGATTGTGTGCCTCTCCTCTCTTCCTTCAAACTCTGGGACCCTGAGCACCAGCACCTGTATATACACATACATACATACACCCCTAATACATATTAAATATTATGTAACGGTTCGTATTCATCCCGAACCGTTACGGTATGGACGTCATGGTTCTGTGCATACAGGCAGAGTATGAATACAGTCAGTCTGTATTCAGGCGATCTACACTCCAATCCAGATGGGAGTGTGCGCAGTAATGCAATGCTGCTAACCACTACAACAGAAAAAGGCGCAGAAGAAGAAGAAGAGGAAGAAGAAGAGATGTGTTAACGTGTAATCTCTCAACCAGCGTCTCAAACTTGGAAAGACATTAATAAAACAGCTTGAGAATAACATCTCACGTAGCATTACATTTACCCCAGGCAAGTAATTTAGTGTCCACAGCATGTTAGTTCCCTAGAGAAATGAACTTTAGAGGGGAGCATTTCAATGTATGCACTAAATAAGCTTATATATTCATTATATGTAACAATGAGACAACGGAATGAGATCCAAATGTGGGCTTTATTTGAAAACGTGGTCAAACTGGCAAAGGTCAATCAAAAGCAAACAGGTAGATCCAAGGAAAGGCAGTAATCGTAAACAATAGGCAGGCGGGAGTTCAGGTCAGGCAGATATCAATCACAGTCCAGTATAACAAAGCAGTGAATCCAAAGGCAGGCAGAGAACGGTCAATGAACAGAAAACAGACAGGATCAAAAACAGGAAAACAAACACGGGAAATCAACGCTCAGAAATGCTATACACTAGGAAATAACACTTCGCAAATGTGTGTGTGTGTGTGTGCTGGGCTTAAATATGGTTCTGGTAATGTGCTGCAGCTGGTGACGTGATCAGTGACAGGTACAGGGATTCTGGGAAATGTAGTCGGTGTCTGTGAGTGAGTGAATGGGTGAGTGAGTGAGTGAGTTCGTCATGGAGGATTTTTTTTAGTTTTTTTTAGTTTTTTTTTTAGTGTTGGTTATTATATCTAAAAATAAACATATGTTCAATTCAATGACTGTCTTTTGATATTGTATATAATATATGTGCTGTGTGGAATTCTTATAACTGTCAACAACATAGTATTTCATATAAAGGACTGTACAAACTAAGCCGTCAACATCAGAGCTATAGGAGCTGAAGCTACAATGCAAATGATGCGCTGTGCTGGACTGTATGTACAGTGCCCCTCTGTTCATATCACTAATGCCCCTGGCACCTCTGCAGCGTGACATATCCAGGTCATTATAGGGGCAACTTCCTTCCTGCTGCAGGTTAATGCTCCTATTCACTCAGTGTAAATCCTTTCTGATCCTAGTCAGATTTGACCAGGATAAAGCCTTTTTCTCACAGAAAATGACACAAGTCTCTCATGTTCACAGTACTCTCTTTAGAAATCTGCATTCCGCACTTTAGGTTTAGCAGCTCCGGCCAAAACACAACAACTTTAGACGGACTGAACAGCCACTGTCACCCACGCACTCCAAATCCTCCAGTGAGAAAAAGAGAGATAAAGAAACAAAACCAGAGATTTGGAAGAGAACTGAAACATATGATTCAGTAAAGTTTGCTCTTTTCATCATTGTGATCTAAACCAGGCCAAATACCACCTATGGGCTGAACATTCAAACGGCACCTATTTAAAAAAAAAAAAAAAAGTTCCTTCTAATTCTTTTAAGAACTGAGCAAATTTACATCTTTTTGAGCTGTGAACTGGGTGGCCTAGCATTATATCTGGATTAACTGTAATATTCTTGCAGTTAAAATAAATCAAGGTGGTGCAAGTCCATTATCAGTCCTTTGCCTAGCACATTTGCAGATCTATGAAAGGACATTTACATCACATTTACATTTAATTGTTCAGCAGATGCTTTTATCCAAAGCGACTCACCAATGAGGAGAACAAAGGAAGCAATTAAGGCAACAATATGTAAGTGCTGTGACAATCCCAAATAGTCTAGCACAGTACACATGCCACGTGGAGGCTTAACTGCTAACATGGTGTTTGGGTTTTGCCGGCGACAGGTAGTTCGGAGATGAGGTTTGTGTCTATGGTGGGGGTGGGGGTGGGGGGTGTTGGTTTTGCTCGCCGGCGGTGGTAGAGTGGCTTCCAGAACTAGAGTGTAGTGTGTAAGTCCCATAAATAATAATAATAATAATAATAAATAATAATTCTTCTTCTTCTAATTAGTATTATTGTTAATATTACTGTTATTATTATTATTATTATTGTAGTTATTATTATTACTGCTGTTGCTACTACTACTACTGCCATAATAATTACAATTATTGATAATATTATTACTATCATTAATACTACTATTATTGTCATTACTAGGATTGTTTTAAATTGTTTAAATCTATTTACCACTTAGTGAGTTTATATCTCATATTTTCTTTTTTTTCAACACCTTAATCAGTAATTTGTAATCAATAATAATGTTCACTATTATATCACAATGAATAACCTATTGTCTAAACTTATTACGGTTATAATATCTACACATCTATGTTTTGTTAGATTGTCTCTCTCTCTCTCTCTCTCTCTCTCTCTCTGTTCCACTTTTATGTGCATGTGTGTATTTGTATGTCAGTGGTCAATAATTTTTTTTTTTCTTCTAATAAATAGAAAAAAAATACACAATAACAAAGTGTTGACGGAAAACGGTAAAGAGCTGCTCGGGCTGAGTTAGGCAAGTCATTCCATCAGCAAGGAATAGTCAAGGAAAAGTGATTTTGTGCCTCTTTGCGATGCCACCACAAGGCGCTGTTAACTTGCAGAACGCAAGCTTCGAGAGGGCACAAGTCTAAAGTAGTGAGTTTTGGTATGGGGTCCAGTTTGTAATGTAACTTCTTCTGTAAGCAAACATCCGTGCCTTCAATTTGTACAGGTTGCCAATAGCCACTTGCATCAAATTCATGATGAGATGAGTGATGTTCACTCTCTTCGGCACGATAAAGTCTGGATAGAATAAGAGTTGTGAAGCATGCTCCGATAAGAAGGGCCTGATCTTCCTAATGTTGTACGAGGCAAATCTGCAGGACAAGGCAGTTCTAGCAATGAAGACTGATCATCAATCACAACTCTAAGGTTCCTGGCAGTCCTGGAAGGAGTTATGGTTATGAAGTTGTGATGAAGTGTTAGGTTGGCTGAAACAAGAAGCAATTCTGTCTTGGCAAGGTTCAGTTGAAGGATCAGATGACTTGCATTCATAAAGGATTCAAATGTAATAGCTAATATGCAAATTTTGCAAACTAAAATTTGCTAATATGCAATTTCACAGTCCAAGCCAAACAATTAAAAAAAAAAAAATTATGAAAAGATAAAAATATCACATCACATCTTTTTTGAGTTTTAAGAACAAAGAAGGAAAACAGCATCACTTTCAATACAAAACACTCACAAACATATACACACAGATAATGGTAATAACAATGCCTGTACAGCTGGGAATATTATTAACAAAATCAGTTAGAAGGCAAAGTTTTTAGGGAATTTATTTAATATATAAACTGTTGATATTTATCATAGAAAGATCCTGAGCTGCCATTCCGAGAACATCTTCAATTCAAACACTTTAATAGTAAACACATTTCTGAATTTGATCTTTAAACTTTCCTTTTTAGAAGTGCATGGAACTGCTTCAAAAAGGAGTGCTGGAGCCTGTGTATCCGAGCCAAAAGCAGACAAAAACAGATGATCGAATTTTTTGGCTTTTGGCAAACACGTGCTTTTTTGCCTCTCTTTCTAGTGCCCAGAATTGTGATGTGCA
This sequence comes from Zacco platypus, assembly GCA_038088235.1. NCBI lineage: Eukaryota > Metazoa > Chordata > Actinopteri > Cypriniformes > Xenocyprididae > Zacco > Zacco platypus. Next base: position 24,234,360 of record CM076083.1, on the reverse strand, counting down.
GACTATGATCAACACTTGAGAATGGTCAACACCACTTATCTTTTCACATCCTGCAGAGCAAAAGAAGGAAGTGCATTCTAAGACACAAGCTAAACTAAAAAGAACAATTCCCCAAAAACGCCTGTCATCATTTATTCTTTTGAACACTATAGTTTTCTATAAAACGACTTTTAATTATGTATGATGTGGATCACCCTCTTTCAGTGTATTTCACCATGTTGAAATGACACGACCTGCGGTGCTTCACTAAACATCGGAGAGAATCCTCACGTTCACTGGCTTCTGTAGATACGCTAGTGGCGTCGAATGGTGTTGTTTTGTGATGCGAAGAGTGAAAATTAGACAATGAAACATGATTATTGACGTGCTTTACCAACAGAAACAACAGGAGAATCTGTCTGGCATACACAATTTGAAAAGACTTGATGACAGAGAAGATCCTGAGTAGTGATGCCCATATTGTTTCTGTTTTATTGGACAGGTAAGAGAATTAATTATCGCAGACCGTTAGTATCAGAGTAATTTACATAAAACTCAAAGATGATAATGCTGATTCATGTGGATAGATGGCATCTAACACCACTGTGCTAATTGTACATAAAAGTAGCTACACAACAGAACAACAATGCTAATGCTATGGACTTTTATGATACCTTTCTGGCACTTTTATACCCATTTATGGAAAAGAGGTTTGAAAACACATAATGGTAAATAAATGATAACCAGAAATTAGAAATTAAATGGGTGGTTCATTGCGATTTCAATTTTTTACCTATAGTTAGTGTGTGATGTTGTCGTTAGAGCATAAACAACGTCTGCAAAGTTAGTTCGCTCAAAGTTCAATCCAAAGGGAGATATTTTCTTTTAAAGAACTCTGTTTAATGACTACAACAAACGGCTGTTAGGGACTACAACTAAAGCTTCTTCCTGGGTTGGTGACATAACTAACCCAAAAATTTACATAAACACCGCCCCCGTGAGCAAGCAACGAAGGGGTGAGGCCATGTTATTGCAATACCGTACGTAACACAAATGCAATAGCATGTCAAAAAAGCAAGATGACAACATGACGAATTACAAGCGTAATTAAACTAAACTATATGTGTTCTATCTTCATGCAGCATATATTCACTCGCTCTGTAGGCATCTTACAACAGTTCCCACATGAGTGATTCATAGATTATCATGACAGAATATGCAATCAATAACTTTAAGATAGGCAACTCCACATCAGCTACATAAATTCATCAACTAACCATTCAGAAATGTCCTGTTGCATTCAACATGTTGTCACTTCTTGAAACCCCATCATTGTCCAATTCTGTTTTAAACATAAAAGGCTGAACAGTTTCTGACATTTTCAGTGAGTATGAGGTAATCGGCGCTGCTAACGCTAGCTCTTGAAACTCCGCCCTCTTCGTAGCTCATTCGCATTTAAAGGGACACACACAAAAAAGAGTGCTTTTGCTCACCCTCAAAAAGTGACAAATTTAACACGCTATGAAAATTGATCTGTGGGGTATTTTGAGCTAAAACTTCACATACACACTCTGGGGACATCAGATGTATTTTACATCTTGTAAAAGTGGCCTTATATGACCCCTTTAAACAAAGGAAATTACATAATACAAACTGAAATAAAACACTTCTATTCTGTTGTTTTGTGAATTTCACAGCACTAGGTGACAATCCACTCTGAGATCCACTGCCATAAACAAAGCAAACAGATTTGAATACTGTTCTATTTTTTGAAAAACAGCACAATAAGGAAGTAAATCTTGTTTACAAATAACAACAGTTCCTAATATATAACTTGAGTATCTCTCATCTATCATGCAGTATAAGCATTCAGATACAGGA